>CM076903.1:25228948-25285611 GCA_039519145.1 Kokia cookei | reverse complement strand
GGTTGAATTAATCCAAGCGGTTGCCTAAGCATCCATACGAATCATGCATCGCAAACCCTCCCCCCGCAGCATGTACTCGAACGCCTTGTTGATCTCCGAGAATGGGACAGAGTGAGTGATGAATTTATCCAGTTCCAACTCCTGCAACGTACACATTTTACAATCTACTTCCATTCATAAAAAGTTTGTTGAAATGGGAGTCACCTTTTTCATATACTTCTCCACAACACCAGGGATATCGGATCGAGGTTTGTAGTTGCCGAAGAAAGTACCCTTGAGTGTCCTCTCATTCAGGAAATTTATTGGATGGGTTTTGAATGAATCATCTCTGCTCGGCACACCCACAAGCACAGCAACACCCCAACCCTGACATTCAGGGATTTCAGTCAGAATTAAAATAAAATGTCCATGAATGAAGAGAAGTTTGTGCTGGTAATTACATCATGGACACATTCAAATGCAGAAATCATGGCCTGGATGCTCCCTGTACATTCAATACTGCAATCAACTCCTCCTCCAGTCATCTCTGCAATCACCTATTTGTTAGAACAACATGTAACAAAATTATCTGTCTGTTTGAAAACTCAGAAACTCCAACAATGCAGGTTTTATTATGTAAGATGACCTAACTAAGTGTATGGTCATGCCAGAATCTTTAATGATTTGACGTGCTCAAAGTTTTCAGTTATATATATGGGATTGAGTTTTCAAGGAATCCAACCTCCTGAACAGGTTTATTGTGATCTTTCGGGTTCACAAACTCGGTACAACCAAATTTTTTGGCTGCAAGAAGAAAAATTATTAATTTTGCAACTTCGTTTAATCTGGAACATAACCAGTCTTTGAGTGCTTAATGAAAAGAACAATTAAACTAAAGATACCTTCTTCGAATCTGTTGGGGTTCAGATCAATACCAATGATCCTAGAAGCCTCACAAACTCTTGCTCCTTCAGCAGCCTAGGTTTCACAAAACAGAAATAAGTACAATTCCATTTTTATAGTTGCCAGATGGATAATAACATAAAAGCAACAACAATAAAGTACCGCAAGGCCTACAGCACCAAGTCCGAAAACTGCAACAGACCCACCCTTTTTTGGTTTAGCAACATTCACAGTGGCACCAAAACCTGCAAGCAGGGGATGACTGATGAGCTATATCGAAAATGAAGAAAAAAAAGCAGCGTTGTAGTGAAGTCCGGAACCTGTGGACATTCCGCAGCTAAGAACACACACTTTATCAAGTGGAGCCTCTGGATTAATCTTGGCGACCTGGCCGACATGGACAACAGTGTATTCGCTAAAAGTTGAGGTGCCGAGAAAGTGGTAGATAGGCTTCCCATCTTTGGAAAACCTAGTCTTCCCGTCATGAAGCATTCCACCCCTCTCAGTGTTGATTCTAAGGAGATCACACATGTTACTTGCTTCTGATAAGCAATGGGGACACTCCTTGCATTCTCCGGTGAAGATAGGGAGAACATGATCACCCGGTTGAACATCCTTCACCCCCTCTCCTACACTCTCCACAACCCTATAGTGTACAACAACAGCATGTTCACATGAGAATTTGGTCCAGTCTTCACCAACCAAGACTTGAGTTCATCCAAATTCAAACAAAGAATTACTACTATCCATCTCATCAACTATTTTCATGAAAGTTCAAGGTTATATCTGTCTAGTAACTGGACACTCTCTTAAGCAATTTAGACCTATACATACCCTCCAGCTTCGTGACCAAGAATGCGAGGAAACAGAGGATTTTGTCCCTGGAAACAACGAAGAAAACGCGAGAGAAGGGAATCAGCGATTCGTTTATGTATGACTGAAGTTAATGCATATCCTTAGCCAATCACCAAAAATAAATTGAAAGCAAAGCAGAAGTGTAACCTTAGCCTCCCAGAAGTAGACATCGGTGTGGCATAAAGAAGTGAAGTGAATCTTAACACGGACTTCATTCTTTTGAGGTGGTGCCACTTCAATTTCTTCTACTGACAGTGGCTTCCCTGCCTCCCATGCCACCGCAGCTGCCAAACCACATCCACCCAATTTACCAAAATAATCATTCAATCAACAACTAATTGGAATGAACTGTAATGAACTTTGACATTTTGCCTAACATTCAAACCATAATTCTCATGAAGCTATGTTTAATCAACGTAGACACAAACAATTCATTTCTCAGATTGTCTTGGATCCCTTCAAAGGAAAACATTTTCTCAAACATAATCAATAAATTGAAAATGATCAAAAAAAATGAAATATCAAACAAATCAGAACATTCCAAGTTTTTTTTTTCCTTCAGCTGATGTAATATTAGGAACCAAACAAAAATAAGAACTGAAACTGTTTATTAGAAACCAAAAATAAAAACAATCTATGAATTTTCATAACGGAAAGTTTGAAAAGAAAAATGATCTCAAAAGTTGAAGCGAAAGAAAGTTCTAACAATTGAATCCTAAGCATCAAATCAAAACCTCAAAACCCAGGAAAGGAGAAGTGAAAGCCAACAAAAGACAGTGATCATATAACCAGACACATGTTGTACAAGTGTCAGGCAGAAGTGTTGGTTGATTGATCACCTTTGCAACGGATGACCTGACCAGCAGTACTCATGGCTTTTTAATTAATTATATATCTCTGACAATATATTTTCTAGTGTAGTGAAGTATGGAAAAGAAAACCTAAGGAGGATCCATTTATAGGCGAGGTGGAACGGTTGGACCAGAAATGAAATGTACGAGAATACCCATTTTTTACTCCACTGTATTTGGCAAGTTGTCCAATTGTCGATGTGAGAGTTTTTCCAGGCAATCTACGTTTCAGTTTTTGTGCATACTAATAGAGGGAGTGGCAATCGTGTCCTAGTTTTAGGTTTGTTCACTGAGTTGAAACATGTGGCGCAACCATGGCCGCCTCAGCGAACAGCCACGTACCTTACTTCACAACTTTCTGCATTTCTCCTTAACTTCTACAATAACATAATTTTTTATTCACAAACTCCCAAACTAAATTTACTTCAATACTTATATTTTATCTTTCATTTTAACACTTATTTCATAATAATTTTATTTTGCTTCTTAATTTTAAAATATAAAAATTTGGTAATCTGAGATTTTGAATTGTGTCACACATTACTTTAAAATAAAAATTATATAAATTAATTATATAAATTTTTAAGTGATAATCTGATAATTTTAGACTGTCATATTTATTGTTTTAATAATCGAATTAATAGTTGAATAAGTCAGATTATTAGTTCTCGATTCAACTTGTCCGACTGTCGAATCAACAATAATTAAATACATAATTTAAATTTCATAAAAATCTAAAAAAATTAAAAATATTTTTTATTAAACTAGTTCAACTATTGATTTTTATACTAGTTTTCCATATTTACCAACTTCAAGCAATTTCCAAGTCAATTAGCTCAATCTTGTTTTGGTCGTTCTCTATCTGTTCGATACGGTGCTATTCTAGTAACACTAGCCACATCCTCAAATCTTGACAAAGATCCAAGTTTAAGTGTAACAGCTCGTTTTTCAGTGGTGTCGGAAACAGTGATTTCGATATCACAAACTCGAGAAGAAAATTTTTATAATGAGTGATTAAATTAAGTAAGTCAATATTAATTTTATTTGGAATTTTGAATTGAGGAATTTTAATTATTGAATTAAAAGTTAGTATAAGTGGTTTGGTTCAAAAGTTAAGTGGTTTTAAAAAATAAGATATCGGGACCTCGTTTCCAAAATTAAGGGCCATAAATATTTGTATTAATATTTACAAAGTCTTATTATATGTGAATTGAAGTTTGGTTGAGTAATTTTGATGATTAATTGCTTAATTAAAGAAAAAGGAGTAAATTGTAAAAAAGGTAAAAATTAATTGCTATAGATTAAAAAATAGTAAAGAGACCAAAATGGTAATTAAACCATGTGGTGACATGATTACCATCCACTAACTTTTGGGTTATTTATTCATTTAGTCCTAATTAGTTTAGGACTAAATTGAAAACAATTTTGTTTAATCGAAATTTAATATAATTAAAGGACCAATTATGAAATTGGACCCTCTTTAAATGACCTAATAATATAAATGATGTGAAACTCTTTAGATTTTGGTAAATTGCAATTAAATCCTAATAAAATGGGGATTTACTAATTAGTTTATTTTTAGTGTGATCGGGAATGGTGATTTTGAGGTCACGACTCGATATGTTAGACCATAAATATTAATTATTTAATATTTATGAGGTCATTAGTATTGTATTAAAATTTGGTTATGAAATTTAATCGTTTAGATAGTTAATTAAACGAAAAGATTAAATCGTAAAAAGTGCAAAAGTTGAATTTTTTTCTAATTAAAAGTATTAGGTATCAATTGGAGGTTTAGTTAAGGCACTTAATTGGTGATTAAACCATCTATAAGGTATGTAGACGGTTTTGACTTCTTATATGGCTAAATTTCATGTAATTTAAAAGGGGCAAATAGATAATTTTGCAAGTTAAGTAATTAAATTAAAACAAAAGTTAAATTCATCATTTTTCTTTCCTTCTCCTTCTTCAACAAGTCGAATAACCATGCTTTGGGTCAACAGGGAGTAAAATGAGCATAATATTTTTGGGTCAATAGGGAGTGAAATGAGCATCATGACCTTCGGGTCAGCAGGCAGTAAGCACAACCTTTTGGTTAACAGGGAGTAAATTGGATATTGATCACTGAAGTACAATTCTAATTTGACTCGACTGATTTACGGATTTTTTCAACACATGTTATTCAGTAAATTTATAAACCTTGCGACTTATTAAGCTATGAAAACTTACCAGTGAATTTGTTGTTGTTTTGTAGATTCTATTTTACTGCTTGAAGATCAGATCACCTCGAAGAAATCACACTATCTTAGGAGCTTGTTCGGTAGTATTTACATCACTTGGTTATATGGCATGTACTAGGATGATGTTACCTTTGAAATGCTTGATTTTGGATCGTTAGTTCTTTGTTGAACTAAACTTGCATGATCGCTTGATGTTGTAACTAAGCAAATGTGTTTGTAATGAATTGACATGTGAATTTAAGAGTCTTTTTGTTGATTGATGGTAGATAAACTTGATGACTTGTGTAATTAATTGAATTCTGCATACTTCTTTCGATAGAACCCCTGCATGTATCGGTAGAAGTACAAGGCAAGAGAGAGGTTGTTCACTGACTTGAGTTGTATCGATAGTTGTGATCGGTGTTTTTACGTCACAACAATGTGCAAGCGAACACACGTCGATGCAAGTATAGTTGATAAAACAATTCTATCGGATATCGATCCCATGAGGAATGGACTCTTGATGTTTAAATGTCGAAGCAACTAATACTGTAATTAAGTGTAATGTGAGTACTGATGTCAATGCATTTATGTCAGATCTGCACACTAAAATAATCAGGAATGTCAACACAATTAAAGTTAAATTTCAGAGGTTAAATGTCAGTGTATTGAAAATAAATCCAATTGTGTTGAGTGTTAAATGCTGAAATGCATAAAATGTAAATATGATCAAGTGTAGAAGGGAAGAAATGGTTCACTGGTTCTGCTAAATCGCAACGTTGGATGCGTCAACAAGGTAAAATATAGATGAAATGTCACTACAATGAAGTCCCTTTGAGTTCTTACCAATAACAACTCTTTACTTAATCCCGACTTAAATATCCACAATCACTCCACCTCTCGGTGCGAGCAACGATGTATATTCAAAAACAAGTAACTGGAGTTTGTCCCAGTCCCAAGGAGCTCTCGCTTAACTTAATAGTTAACCCAACCTGTCACCGCATCTCTCGATGTCGGCGCACTGCAATTTCACTCTCGTGCTTAAAGGAGTTAGATCCAACAATAAACAAATAAGTAGTGTAAAATAAGAATCAAAATGATTTAAAAAGAATTAAAGAGTACAATGAAGCTTACTATCTTTAGACTACTAAGCCTGCTCTCTAATTGATCCTCTTGCTCTGCATCAAGCACTTCTCATTAGAAGTAGTTGTAGACTTGCTTCATCAGCTCCCCAATTTCCAATTCAAATCTCCAATTCACATAGAATTTTCAGAATTAAATCCCTTCGCTCTTGATGATTTCTTTATTCTTTGTTCTTCTATTTATAGCCTCCAAAATGTTGTAGGTTACAGCCTTCATTTTCAGATCCAGATCTAGATCTTGCAGCTGTCAAAATTAGTTAGATTACAACTGTGCACTCACGCAGTTCTAGTGTGTTCTTTAGAGATTTGCAGATTGTCGTTGTATCGTTGGGCACATTTTGAAATCATAATTGCAACGACATCTATGAAATTCATGCGTTGGTGCTTCCAACTGTGAATTCAACTTGATTCTACTCATTTGAGGTTCAGTTTCAATGTAGTGACATCTCTTGGTCGCAATTTCCAGCTGATCTTGTAGCTGCATTTGTCCAGCATTAAGCTTCTAGACTGAGTTCTTGCACTGGCAATATTAAGACGCAAAATATCAGTTGCTTGCATCGACATTAGTACAAAAATAGATAAAAATAACAAGAATTTAAACTAACAATGATTTGAAAAATATGAAAACTAAGTGTAAAATGCTAATGATGCTTGCTAAATGAAATACAAAAGAGAGAATTAAAACATTAAATTGGGGAGAAAATCTGTGTCTTTTGAAATACCATCACACCCCCAAACTTGAGTTTTTACTTGTTCTCAAGTAAACAAAAATTAACAAAGTAACAATTAGAAATGTCACCTCAATCATTATTCATACAACTTGAATTCTCTAAATTCTTAATATTTAAATTGCATTCATATAATAGAATGATACGTTGACAATTTATAATTATGAACAACTTAAAATTGTAACTTCATCAATGTTAGTATTATGCATTGAATCTTATCCTTCCTTGAACCATTTCAGCAATTTTTTCTTTTTTATTCTTTTCTTTCTTCTTTTTCTCGTTTTTGTTTTTCAAGTGACTGAAAGATGTCATTGCATTACTTTACCTTTACTCCTAGGCAGTAACGATGGGGTGCAATAAACCCCTAGGAGGCATGTAATTGTGTTGACACACACTCTTACAGTTAAAGCCTTTGGCTAGATGAGTTTTCTTTTCTAAGTCTGTAGCGGAGTGTTCTCCTTTAAAAGTCACAATGTACTCATATTGGAGCGTCTTTTATCAATACAATGTCACTGTACTGGTCAGTTAGTTCAAGATTCATCACCAACACTATCCATCCATTACTAAAGCAATTTCAATTATTCATTCAAAAATAGCAAACTCATTATTCATTCTTATTCATCCAATTTCCACATCAGCATTCAAACAATTCAAGAATTACGCATCAAAATAAAAGTTGAGGGCACATTTCTGTTGAAATTTTGTAATTTTTTTATTAACTAAAGAAACAAAATAAAAGTCAAACATGAAGGTGTAGTTGCATTTACCATTCACATTATCTTCCCCCAAAACTTAATGTCTACATTGTCCCCAATGCACTAACAATAGTTATATAGGAATAATGGAAATGCAGCTAAAATGCACTAAACTAAAAGGAATGTAGTGACAATTAAAATTCAGGCACAATAAGAATGTATGAAAATTAACTAAAAAGAAATGTACCAAATTATTCAGTAGCAACCGATGTAGAGGCTACTTTGTTTTTCTTCTTTTTCTTTGGGCGCTCTCCCTCGTCATGGCGTTTCTTCTTTTTCTTATCCTTATGCCTCTTTCTCTTTTTATCCTTTGATCTAACCGACTCGACGGATTGCTCCTCCTCGACGGGTTGGGTGGCGGCCTCATCAGTTGTCACCTCTGATGGGTAGATTTCTATGAGTGGTGCCACATAGGGCACAATAGCCTGAGGATTTAGTTCCTCTATCTCGCCAGTGACAACCTCAGCCTGGCTCGTAGTAGGTCGAGCCTTATCTGAGCTAGATGCCCTCACAACATCCTCAACGATCATTGTTGGGGCATCAATTTCCTTCTCCTTCTACACCTCGATAGGTTTTTTCTTCTTCTTTCTCTTCTTCCTTTCCTTTTTCTTCTTCTTCTTCTTGATCCTTCTCCTTCAATTGATCCTCCCCTCGGTCTGCATCCTCTTCTACCTGCTGCTCAGGTAGGATGGTCGTAGAAATATTCCCACCTGAGGCGACTGATGGTACGGTGAACTTGCTTTTCTAGGGTCTGGTGTGAAGAAAGTTAGAGTCCCTGTTCGGGATGAATGTTAAGTTTTAACATGACATTGTGGTATCGATCCTTGGCTGCAGTCATTAGAAATAAGATTGGTCCTGTAGATGAGGGTGGTGATGCTATGGACGAAGCCACAGTAGAAGTGGTCGGGGTGTTCTTTGAAGGGGTTTTAGGAGTGTTTCTTGAAGCACGAGTTTTTGCCATGGTGAGAATAAAAGAAGTTTAAGAAGTTTTTGCATAAAAGGATTGGTTTGAGATTAGAAAAGAAAATATGCAGACAATGGAGAAGATGAGATGCAATAACAATGGCGAATGTGAAGAGAAAAAGTAACTGCAAAGGGGAGGCTTTATAACTTAGGCGTGATGATTGGAAAAATACGGGGAAACGTTGTATCTGCAGCCATTAATTGCCAAGTTGCAGATCATACCATTTTATTTTGATCCAATGGCTGGGAGAGAAAGAAATCAATCGGCGTGATCCTGGCTGAAAAAGTAATGCTGACTCATCGTAGAATGCACAATGTGTCGAAAAAAATTATTTTTATTTCTGCTAGAAATTTGAAACAACACAAAAAAAAGTGAAACAAATAAAAGGAAATAAAGAAATGCGTCGATATTATTTAAATGTCACCAGGTTGACAGCTTCGTCTAGTTCTCGAAAATCTGGGCTCACATAATGTTTAAGGCGTTGGCCATTTACTTTAAATTGTTGTCCATCCTTTAGGTTTTCGATTGTCACCGCACCGCTTTGGAATGCTTCGACTACTTTGAATGGACCTGACCACCTTGATCGCAATTTTCCTGGATGCAATTTCAAACGTGAGTTAAATAAAAGTACCAACTGACCAGGATGAAATTGTCGATGCAAGATAATGTTGTCATGCCATCTCTTTGTCTTTTCCTTGTATATCGCAACATTCTCATAAGCATGGTGTTGAATTTCTTCTAATTTTGTGATGTCCAACATTCGTTTCTTTCCAATAGCATCATAGTCCAAATTTACCTGCTTAATTGCCTACATGGCCTTATGTTCAAGTTCAATGAGCAGGTGACAAGACTTTCCAAACACTAGTTGATATGGCGACATCCCCAACGGGGTTTTATAGGCAGTACGAAGTGCCCACAATGCGTCATGTAGTCGCGTAGACCAATCCTTCCTAGATGGATTAACCACCTTCTCAAGTATGCTTTTAATTTGACGATTGGATACTTTGGCTTGACCATTGATTTATGGGTGATATGTGGTAGCCATACGATGCTTCACACCATATCGTTTTAATGCAGTCTCCACTTGGTTTTATAGAAATGAGTGCCTTGGTCACTAATCAACGCTCTCGGTGTTCCAAATCTCGTGAGGATGTATGTGTGAAAGAACTTCAACACCGTTCGAGCGTCGTCTTTTGGCACTGCAAAAGCTTCAATCCACTTTGAGACGTAGTCATCAGCCACTAATATATACACATTTTCAAAAGAGTTTGGAAATGGTCCTATAAAGTCTATATCCTAGACGCCGAAGAGCTCTACCTCTATGATGGGTTGTTGGAGCTTCTAGTTGCTCGAGATATGGAACCAGTGCATTGACAATGATCACATTGTTGTGCGAGATTTTAGGTGTCTCGAAACAATGTGGTCCAATAAAATCCTGACTGTAAGACCTTTGCAGAAGTCCTTGTTCCACCAAAATGGCCTCCATAAGGGGCATCATGGTAGTGTCGCAGGATTGGCATAATTTATTCTTTAGGTACACAGCGACGAACGATATTGTCGGCGCATACCTTGAATAGGTATGGCTCATTCTAGTGTTATCTGGTAGCATCGCTTATGAACCTAATCTTCTTGTGACTAGTAGCACTCATGGGTAGCTTCCTACATACAAGGTAATTGACGACATCGGCATACCATGGTAATGCATCGACAAAAAATAATTGCTCATCAAGAAATGCTTCGACAATTTGGAATGTTTGCCCATCTTCACGTCCTACTTCCAGTCGAGACAAGTGGTCAGCTACCTGATTCTCAGATCCTTTCCTATCTCTGATTTCAACGTCAAATTCTTGAAGGAGTAGGATCCATCTAATGAGTCTAGGTTTGACGTCTTTTTTTGTTGAAAAAGTATCTCAACAATGAGCGGTCCGTGTAAACTGTAGTCTTTGTGCCGACAAGATAGGAACGAAACTTGTCAAATGCGAAAACTACTGCTAGCAACTCCTTCTCAATCTTGGTGTAATTAATCTGCGTTTCAATTAGGGTTTTACTAGCATAGTAAATAGAATGAAATAGCTTTTTATTCTTTAGCCTAGGATAGCTCTTACAACAAAGTCGCTTGCATCGCACATTAGTTCAAACGGTTGCGTCCAGTCTGGTGTAACAACAATTGGGGCTTGTACTAGCTGCTTCTTAATTATAATGAATGCGCCCAGACAAATGTCATCAAACACAAACTTTTTATTTTGCTCATGCAATGAGCATAATGGTTTAGCTATATTGGAGAAATCTCGAATGCCAGTGCATTGGTCGAAATTCTGTCCATAGACAGAGAAATCATTCATGAATACCTCTAAGGAATCGTCGATCATGTCTAAAAATATTGCCATCATACACCTCTATAATGTTGCTGGCGCATTGCACAACCTAAACGACATACGTCAGAAAGCAAATGTTCCAAAAGGGCATGTGAACATTGTCTTTGCTTGATCCTCCGGTACAATAGCAATTTGGTTGTATCTAGAGTAACCATCTAAGAAATGATAATAGGATTTACTAGCTAGCCTATCCAGCATCTGATTGATGAAAGGTAGTGGAAAATGGTCCTTCTTTGTGGCCGTATTCAGTCGTCGATAATTCATGCATACTCGCCATCCAGTTGCGATGCGAGTACGGATTAAGTCATTCTTATCGTTGGTCATAACTATGAAACTACTCTTTTTAGGCACACATTAAATGGGGCTCACCCAATCACTATCAGAAATAGGGTATATAATGCCCACATCTAACCATTTGATAATTTCCTTCTTCACTACTTTTTTCATCTTTTCATTGAGTCTTCGTTGCTACTCAATTGATTGCTTCTTTTCATCTTCTAGCCTAATCTTATGCATGCAAAAAGAGGGATTGATGCCTCTAATATCAACAATGCTCCAAGCTATGGCTCTTTTATGTTCTTTTAAAATAGCAATAAGCTTATCTTCCTTCATTGCGTCGAGGGATACATTGACAATAACAGGTAGTGTCTCGTTGTCACCAAGAAAAACGTACTTTAAATGTGTTGGAAATTACTTCAACTCCAAGGTAGGAGCTTGCTCAATAGATGGTTTAAACATTGGGATTGTCCTGTTAGACAAATCCAAAGATTCCAATTTCTAATTCTATCTAAGCTCGCAATTGTTAACCTCCTCTTTGTCACTACAATAAGCTAGGATTTCCTCAGGGAATGTCGTCACATCTTCATCTGACATTGCTAAACTCCTTGCATTGAATTCTTCCAAAATGATTTCGTCCAACATATCGATGTGTTGACATTTCTCTTTACTTTTGGATAGAGATGCCTCAAACACACTAAAGGTCACATGCTCCTCGTTATGACACATGATAAGTTCTCCCTCGAATATGTCGATAAGTGTGCGTCCCGTTGCTAGAAATGGTCACCCCAAGATAATGGACACTTTCTTATTTGCTTCATAGTCTAGAATTATAAAATCAGCAAGGAACACAAGTTTATCAACCTGGACAAGGATGTCTTTGATTTGGCCTTCCGGTTGTGCTAAGGATCAAAGACACGTCACTAATTCCACTATCCACCATATCATGTTTCCTTTTAAAATTTGTCTTCAAAATCATGCCAGCTTTCTCACCACATGTCCGCACCTTCCTTTTCCAGTTGGCAACTTTAGGAGTATCCACTGTATCTTTTACTATCCCTTGAGAATCATTTGACTTTATACCAACCAGATTGTCATCCATCTCCATAACTTGCTCTATTCCCATATCTTGCACCACGTGATTTTTGGAAACAACATTCCAAAAGTCTCTCTTTTCATTACTACCATTAAATTCTGGTAAGGAAGAATCTGCATCGGTCAACTGATCCTCCCCTGTCGCTCCGGTCACCGGAGAATCACCCTCTAGCCCCGCATCAGCTCCTTCCCCTAAGTCATCAAGTCTTATGTAAAAACATTCCTTCATCGATTTCTTTGAAGAAAAACCCAGTTTAAAGGCTTCTCTCCCAAACAGTGAAGATTCTTCTCGTAAAGCATTTGTAAACTGGAAATTCTCCATGGGCTTTTCGGAAGCTTCTCACAACTTTGTACACTATGTCCCATCTTTCCGCATTCGAAACAAAAAGTTGGTAAGTTTTCATACTTGAAAGCTATCCATTTTTTATCCCAACCATCTACTGAAATAAAACCCCCCCTTCTCAGAGGTCGTTGAACGTCCAAATTAACTTTCATTCTACAAAACTCCCTTTTCACCTCCGATCTCAATACCCTACCAAACGTCTGACCTACAGCATGTAACATGTCTTTCTGATCACACCCCGGAGGGCAAGGGCCTATCTTTACCCAAAAAGGGGATGAAATCAATTTGATTTTTTTCCGTTCAATCGGTTCAAGCAATCGTGCAAAAACAACCAATTGTCTCTTAAAGAGCTATGGTCGCCCTTCAAGAATAAGTTCCAGGTCCTCCTCATAATCAAACACCACAAGAAACAAATTCGGGCCAGCCAATGTAATTTCATATTTCCCCTTAGTTTTCCAGATGCTTTTAAACTGTGCCCGTAGGCTATCTGGACTATATGTTCTTTTTGTCCAAATAGAACAGATTAAAGTTGGCTTCTCACTTGGCAATATTGGCTTACTCTTGACAGATAACTGCACAAGCTCTTCTTCAAGATAAGAGATATCATCATCTCCCATTATCAGAGATACTACAGAAAACCCACCACCCTCTTCAACCCTAACCACAGAGAACTGTATCTTTTGGGTTACTCCAGGGAGAACTTTTGGAGTTTTTACTTCTTTAAACAAAATCTTTATTAACCGAACAACAAAATTAATATTTTAAACCCATCAAATTTTAAGAATGAATCAATCCATATATAATAAAAAAACAATTCATTCTCAATGATTCCATTTGAATGTCACTTGTTTGAGTTATAAAACAAAATACGATATAAAATTAAAACTGTAAACTAAAATTTATTATATCAAATCATAAAGAATAAATCAACAACAAAATTAAATGTGAAAATATATTTAAATTCATCGATTTCTTGAAATTTATGAATTTTAAAATTTTAATATTTCAAACTAACACACGAATAATTTAAAGAAGAAAACTCTTTTTTTTTTAAGATGTGATATTAAAAATATTAATTTGTGTATAATTTGCAATTATAATCTTAATAAATAATTTTTGTACATTAATTTTAATTTATAATCAACCCATCATTAATTAAAAAATTATTACTAAAATTTCTACAATATTTAACTCATATGTGATCTATAGTTTCCAACATATTTTGCTATATTCATTTAAGAAAACAACTTTATGATACGAGAGCATACCAGAGAGCATATCAGCTCCAACCTGACCCTCTAAACTAAAAATGCATACAAAGCTCACAAAATAGCTATGCATTTTGATAAAATTGTTTAATATCGAAAGAAATTCAAAACTTATATTTTCAAATAACCATAATGGAACTCGAAAGTGTATATTTTTCATTGAACTGTTGACTAGGTGATCTGCACAGAGAATATGTTCGGAGAAAAAAAATCATAATAAAGAGAGAGATGCCTTGTTGGTAGCAGGGAGTGATGGGGTAGAAGTTGCATTATCTGTCCAGTTCTTTTCACCCCAATGCCATAGCATACTTTCCCAGAAACAGAATTCTTCAAAGCATTTCTTTAAACGCTTATCTTTTATCTTAATTTTCCAATGACCATCTGTGTAGTTCCCTTTCTCGGCTTGCCTCCGGTCCCACTCTAATTGCGCCTTCTGCTTGGACCGAAGTAAACAGTACTTCTGTAAATTTCCCGGCATGGCGTCGTGCACCTTCCACCATGTTTTGTGAGCAACATCACTGGCAAACTCCTGCAAAATGTCTACATTCCAGTTGCAATCATAGTCCCGGAAGCATAGCCATGGTTTATTTCCCAAATAATGGATGACATAAAGGATTGGAGGATTGGCTCCAAAGAGTCGAGTCTTCATATGTTTCTTCTCCTCCTCATCACCTTCCCAGAAGTGCTTCAAGAAGTTCATGTATCTCGGAATCCGATGCCACCAGGTGAAGATTTCATTAAGATACCCCTGATCTCCACCATTGTAGGATTCAATTTCATTGATGTGATCCATTAGAAGCTGGAATGTACAATTCGATGGCTCAATGACCATCACACCAGAGTTGAAGAGCGTAGCGTTATTTCCTATAGCTGAAATTTCAGGCATCTCAAATAAGAAATCAATATTCCTAAGAATAAGAAGGTCAGCATCAATGAAAATGATCTTGTCATAATCAGTCAACTGCCAAAGACGAAACTTGCTATAATTCCATTCATTATATGCTTCTGGTTCAGCTTTTGGATTCCTGATTCTTTGGATCGTGTAAATTTTCCACCCAGCAGCCTCCAATCCACCTCTATGATAATCACTGATCGAGTCATCAACAAGTATCACAAGGTCCCTAGTTGAACCTGACATGCGAATACTCTGGGCAGCAGTAATTGCCCCGCAAACATAAACATGAGCTGAGTGTAGGATTGTTGCATAGGCTTCACGGTGTGCCCTCGCTGAATGAAAATACTCTGTTCAAACTGATTCAGTTAGTTTAAAGACTTTTGGACATGGGAAAACTACAAAATACAGTTACTTTAAACCTACAAGAACCCATTAATAGGTTCTGGACTTCAACTCATCATCCCAAGAAGAAAATTTTCTAGATGAGCAACAAAAAAGAAATAGAGTAAAAAGTTGAAAAGGTTAAAAGGGAAAAAATACGGCAACAAGCCCCTATATTACCACCTAGCTTAGAAGAATTGTCGTAGAGGTCAACAAAGATCATTTAGGTCAGTATTTAGGATGTCACAGAATTATTTGTCAAACTCAGTCACTGTCACAGGCTAAAGCAAAATTATTGTCACATTGTTATAGCTATGCATTCAAGTTTCCTCAATAGGCTTCTTATCCTATTAAGAAGGATTCTAAATGAGTAAAGAAACTTCAACCAGCCAGCTTCAGTTTTACTGAGAGGAGAGAATTTTTTGCAACAAATGTATTAAAGATACTTTGACACAAACCTTTAGCCTGGAGAGGAACCGAAAGCTCACATGACCCAACAGGCAGTTGAATCTTTTCCCTCAACCTATGCAGGTTGGGTGTATAAAGCCAAGCATTCCCCTGACGTGCAACAAGGTCCTTGCAAGTAAAAAGATTTGGGATAGGAAAGCAGTCAGTCACAAAAAGCACATGCACTGGGTGAAACCCCTTAGAAGATGCGGCGAGCCTTGCAGCTGCTAGTTGAAAGTGTAGGCGTGCAACATCCCTTGACCACTTTCCTTGCTTGTTACAAGGAAGCTTGACAGCAATAAGATCAATCCGTGGTTTTCCAGGAACCTGAAGACTGGGTAGATACGGACAATTAGGAACCTCAAATTCTTCTTCTTCATCTATCCATTCAGGGTAAAGGGACTCCCAAGTAATATTTTCTGCCGCATGGTCCAATTGCATAACAACGTGCTCAGCATCTGGTAACAGCTGCTTCCATTGATCAGTTTCACTATTATTGAAGTTCAGCAGGCCAATTCCCTGATATTCATCCCTGTCAGTCAGTTTCTCAATAATACTCGAGATTTGGTCCCAATTTACGTCCAACATTGATATGTAGCGTGGATCATAGGCAGCACTTTCACTTATCCATTTGTCTACAACTCCAGGCCTGCACGGAATTCTACTTCAGATAACAGAAATTTAGAAGAGTAACAAGAGTAATCTTAAACATATATGCAAGAAAACTCACTGTTCCTAACCTTTGAGTACAAGAAATTCAAGGTGGTCAACTTAAAAATAGATATATTGAACTTTCCATCCAATGCTAGCGGGATGCAGACACAAGCATGCTTTAAATATACAAATGCTCAAACACACATGGTTTATTTTCAAGCATAAAATAATAAAGTACAAGAGTGCATGATAAAACAATTAACATAAAGATAGAGACGAAATGGAATATACCGGAATGCAGAATTGGATGGACGATCTGAAACATAAACTGCAGGGGAGCGCAGGAGTGTGAAGAGAGTTCCCAAAAGAATTATAACCAGCACAGCTTTCAAGGTAGATATCTTGCAATTCCAGTTCCTGTATCGGATGGGAACATTGAGGGCCTTCTCAACATCTTTAAAAACCTTGTTTCTTTGAAACCCCCTTCTGCTTGTGTCTTCACTGAAAGAAAGCAATTATGAGTTGCATCAATTCATATACATAAAGCAAATAAGAAAGAGACAATTAGAAAAAGTCCACGGTCCTTCACGTTGAAAGCAGTTTGACTAGAAAAAGGCATGTTTATCGTTTAGTTCACAACAGAATTATGTAATCCACCGCAAATCTAATGAAAATATTGAGATAAACTAAAAGAACTAGTATTTGCTCGATACAAGCACACTAATCACGCAGCTGCCTCTAGCTTTCACAATTTCACTAAATATTCCATTTTTAAGATCTTGTTTCTAACTTTCACTCCATGGATCTTTCCATAACTTATAAATTTCTATAAAACAGGATGCAATCTTCAATTAATCCAAATCTTAACACACTTCACATATTCAAATATCAATTAAAACGTGATGAAGAATCCAACGCTTTCATCAGAGAAAGAAGTCAAAACATCATTATTACATTTATTTAGCAAATATCAGCTATATTCGCGGAGAATTTTTATTCCCGTTCTAAGATTTATTAACAATAAAAATATAATTCACAGAAATAACAGTAATACCAGCAAAAAGTAAAAAAAAAAAGATCGAAAACAAGCAGAATTAATGCAAACAGCTGAAAGATTTAGTTAAAATTAGAGAGTGCCGCCTTGGCCTAGCTCAATACTTCGTATCTGATATTTTTTCAACATCTATAAAGCAAAATTAAAGCGCACAAATAAAACATCTACCATACTAGGAAATTTCTTCAGATAAATGCTACAAGGTAATTAATGCAATCTATAACTACAATAACTATTGCGTAAATCAAACAATAGAAAAAAAAATAAGGAAAAAATCGCATCCAAAGTCAAACAGATCTGAGTGCATGTTTTTCAAGTCAAACAAACAACAGTGCTTAAAAAGCTGGATGAAGTAACTAAAATTAAAAGGTTTGTATTCTGAATGAAAGCAGCAACTAGAAATTTGGAAGAAGAAAAGGGAAAGGAGGAGCTAGGAACCGACGAGAAAGCAGAAACACGGTGACGGGGATCTTTGGGACTGATGGAAGAGCCTCTCATTGTTTCAGAGAATTTTCCAGAGAAGAACAAAAACTAAAAATATCATTTCCTTATATTTTTGATATTTTAAAAGCATTTACTCAAAAAAAATTCTCTGAAAGTCCAGAGAAAGAGATGGCTGGCTGGCTGGCATTGGTGTTTGATTCGAGGGAGTGAAAAATGAGAGAGGGAGTGGCGGTTATTTTATTCTTAGAAGAGAAGAAGTTGGAATATTTTTTATTTTTTTTTAGGGTAAATTACACCAACAATAATTCAATTTTAATGTAGTTGACAAAACAGTCACTCTAATTTCAATTCAGTTACTCAACTTTCAAAAAATAACAAATCAGTCTTACAAACTATTTTTCGTTACAGACGTAATAGAAGTGACTTGACATTTAATCGGCCACTACGTTATTTCAAACCCAATATATATATATATATATAAGAGTAAATACACCAACAGTCACTCAACTTTAAAAAAAAATAACAAATCAATTTTACTAACTTTCAAAAAACCAGACACCCAAAAAGAACAAATAAAACCCTTAAATGAATCCTTCCTATTCAAGAAGAAAGCTGAGAACTATAGCTTTCTTATTGTCATTACCCAAAATACCCTTTTCGATATCCTTTTTAGATTACCCATTAGGTCCATGACCCATTTCAAAACCTTTTCCAAGGATTGGGCTTACCTCACCTCGACCCCAACTTTCGTTGCTGACCATCACCGTTGCTCTTCTTTTGATCCAGCTCTCATGCTCCTTTGCTATAATACCCAGTCCAATTTCGACTTTGGGATATTGCTAATCACTGACCCGATCCAGAATTTCACTTGTTGGCATTTGGTTGTCCCTTTAGAGGAATCGCTTCCTTTGTTCTCGAAAATCATGGGTTCAATCGATTGTTTGGTTTGTTTGGATGTTCCCCTTGTTTTGCTTTTGATTTTGTTTTATGCAACTTGATAATGTTGTCAATGAAGTTATTGTTGTTTAGCTTAATCGACGACCATTTTGTTATATCATCATATCCCATGAAGATCTTGACAAACCCGAGTCATTTTGGTTCTTGATTCACTTGAATGTTACTTTAGAGAATTTTCTCCTTACCGATTTTGTTGAGTACTAATAGTATGACCCAAAATTGTATCCAATCCCATTTTGATCTAGCTTTTTCAAAGTTAATGACTTTGGGTAGCAAAAAAAGATTTTCGGATCTTAATCGTGGTGGCTCCTCTATTAGGGGTTAAAAAAGAAAAAGAAAAGATAAGGTGGTGGTTTGGAGGTCAACGATGGTGACACCAAAGATGGTTGTGGTGAAGGCGATGATGACGAAAATGTTGGGATGAAGAAGAACTATAAACATATTGGGTCATTGAAGCAAAAAAGTAAAAATATTGAGTCATTTTTTTAAAAATGGAAAAGGTAGGACGAAAAAAATAGTCTCTCAACTTTGCCTCGTCTTATGTGGCAAGTTAATTGGCCACATCAGCTAGTTTACTGGCCACGTTAATTGTCCCGTTAGACGTGTAACGAAAAATATTAATGAGTGACTGATTTGTAACTTTTCGATAACAATGTCAATGGGTGAGTAATTTCTCGCTTTTCGATAATTTTAGTAATTGGTTTGTTATGTTTTTGAAAGTTGAGTGATTGAATTAAAACTTTGCCTCGTCTAACGCGGCAAGTTAATTGACCACATCAGCTAGTTAACTGGCCACATCACTTGTCCCGTTAGGCTTGTAACGGAAAATGTTAATGGGAGACTGATTTGTCACTTTTCGATAATGTTAGTGACTTATTTGTTATTTTTTGAAACTTAAGTGATTAAATTGAAATAAAAATAAATATTTTATCAATTGCACCAAAGTTGAGTAAAGGTTAATATAATTTATCCGTATTTTTATTTACTCCTTTTCATCAATAACAACAAAAAAATTAGTACTATCCAAAAAAATGTACTGAGTAGTTAGTAGTTTACTTCTTTTTTGAATTTATCCACCATTTAATTTAATATTTTATTCTAAATTCTATTAAGAGAATAATAAAGAATAATTACATTTTTATCTATACTATTTATCTATCCCTATTTTAATAAAATGTACAAAATAACAAATATATTGTGAATGTTTTATAATTTTTTTATTTTTTATATGAAATTTAAAAAAATGTTTTTGAATTTTTTTTATTAATATATTTGTTACATAATTTTTTTTTAAGAAATACTTGATTGGATTTTAATATATAAAAAAGGGAATTACAAAAGCACCATAAGATCCAAATCCAAATGAAAAGCCCAAAAAAGAAAAAAAGGAAACTAACAAACAGAAAAATTATTACCCCAGTCAGATCAAAGAGACCTTAAAGAAAGAAACGATTCATGTTCAGATGGTTTAAAAACTTGTGCCGTTCTGTCAAGAAACATCTATGCAGCACTACCTTCAATAGTTCCACGATCAAGCAGAAGCTTTCAATCTGGCTCTCGAGGGCGAAGCAGCACCCCAGGTCCTTCAGCAAAACTCGGTAGTCGTCCTTCTTGGTAAGATTCCTCTCCGCGCTTTAGACCATCATAGCAATGGTATG
Source organism: Kokia cookei (assembly GCA_039519145.1). Lineage (NCBI taxonomy): Eukaryota > Viridiplantae > Streptophyta > Magnoliopsida > Malvales > Malvaceae > Kokia > Kokia cookei. The sequence continues at coordinate 25,265,368 of CM076903.1, read as the reverse complement.
AGCCAGACCATTTCCCGATGTAGTGATATATCGAAATGAAATGTTTTGAAAAAGCCTTTTCGATTTCTTGATATCATAGATAATTGCCCAAATTTTTGATCTGTCAAAACCCTCAAAGTTGCATTTCTGAATAACAGATCTCGAATCGCCCTCCACAATAACTGAGGAGAAACCCATGCGCACACCCAGCCTAATCGCTTGTAGAGAGGCTAATGCTTCTGTGAAGAATAAGGATCCTACCTCTCTATGTAAGGCTGACTGTGAGACTAAAATCTTGCCAATGCTGTCCCTCACTACTATTTCGGAATAAGAGGTACGTTGATGGTGGTTAAAACCTGCATCAAAGTTAATTTTAACTGATGAACTTGGTGGAGGAGACCATTCTGCCAAATGCCTTGTCTTTATTTCCTTTCTAGCGTTAGCTCCTTCAATTTCTTTGAGATATTAGTTGATCCATGATACAATCCCTCTACTAGTATTCCATTTCTTCTCATGAATCCATTAATTCTTGCAGGACCATAATGCCCAAAGTGAACAACAGATGACCCTTCCGTGCTCCCTACTACAGTGCCGAAACACCCAGGTAATCCATAACAAAAAATCTTGATTAGAATCTAATAAGACCCATTCCAAATCGAGTTCTTTCCGTACATCAACAAAAATTGGACAATCACGCAAAGCATGTATTAATGTTTCAGGGGCATTCCTGCATCTGGGATAGAGTATATCAACCACTACGTGCCTATACTGTAACATCACTAAAGTAGGGAGATAGGACCATGCAGCTCTCCATACCATAATTTTAACTTTTTCAGGCAATTGTAATCCTCATAATTTTCTATAGGAGCTAGTAATGTCAACTGGTGTTGTATGTAAAACAGAGGATAACCTCTCTTCTTGTAATAGACGATAAACACTATGAACAGTGAATTTACCAGTGGGCTCACCATGACATACTTGGAAATCTTCATAGGCCTCAGTAGAGAAGGGTATTTCCAGAATACTTGACGCAACCTCCTTAGAGAAGGTATTCTGAATCAACCCTTTATTTCAAACTCGTCTCTATGCTATAATTAATTTTGAAATTACATTCACATTACTGTGCTGAATTGAGTCATGAATTCTATGTTCTTGAATCCTAGGGATACATGCATCGTGCTGGGCAGAGATCTAAGTATCGCATCCCACACGCTAACAAAGACCCTTCACCAGTAATCCTCTTGCAGCATAAATGCTTCGCCAAGTATAGGAAGGTAAAGCACCTAAATTTGCATGAAGAAAATCTACAGCCGGGAAATATTTAGATTTCAATATACGTGATAGTAAAGAATTAGGAGAATTAATAATATGCCTACCCTGTTTGGCTAACAACACAATATTAAAACTCGTTAGACTCTGAAATCCCATCCCACTAAACTCTTTAGGAACACATAAATCCCTCCACTTGCCCCAATGAATTCCTTTCTACCTTATCCCTTTATCCCACTAGAATATCCCCATAATCTTTTCTAACTCATCACATAAAGACTAAGGGAATAAAAAACAGGCCATAAAATAAATTGGAATTGCTTGCAATACGGCTTTAATAAAGACTTCCTTTCCACCTTGAGATAAGAAACACGTACTCCAACCTTCCATCCTATGCAGAAACCAGTCTTTCAAATTCTGAAAAGCTCTTCTTTTATTACGTCCCACAATCGATGGCAATCCAAGATACCTTTCAATGTCACTCGAAGATCTCATACCAAGCACCTTTTTAACCTTTCGTTTCTTTATCCTCGTGGAATTAGTGCTGTAAAAAATTGTAGATTTATCGAAGTTAACACATTGACCAGAGGCTTTCTTATACTCACTTAAAATACCTTTTAACGTATAAGCACCATTAATCGTGGCTTCACCAAAAAGCATAAATCATCGGCAAAGAGGAGGTGAGAGATTTTGGGCTCATTATGACTAGTTTTAGCCCTTTTAATCATTCCTTGCTCTAATGCCAATCGCATGAGAGTCAGAGGCCTTCACTACGAATGAGGAAAAGGAAGGGACTTAAGGGATCTCATTGATGTAAACCCATCCCTGGACTAAACCTTTCTATTAAAATCCATTCATAATCATTGAATAAGAATAGTAAATATACACTTCATGATCACTTTAATCCACTTTCTTAAAAACCCCATTCTACTCATAACTGCTCGGAGAAAATGCCACTCAACTTTATCATAGATCTTACTCATATCGAGTTTAAGAGCCATATATCCCCTATTCTTAAATCTCTTATATTTAAAAGTATGGAGCATTTCATAAGCAATGAGAGCATTATTAGAAATCAACCTGTCTGGGACAAAAACACTTTGGGAACTATCTATGCATAAATCCAAAACCCCTTTAAAATGATTCACAATGGCTTTAGTAACAATCTTATAAATAACATTGCAAAGACTAATAGGTCGAAACTTAGCCATAGTATTCGAGCGGGTACATTTAGGGATTAAAATAATATTTATCATATTAATTAACTTCAAATCAAAGTTATCATTAAGAATGCACAATACAAAGGAGGAAACATCCTTACCAATTACATGCTAATACTTTTGAAAAAATAATGTCGGCAAGCTATCATCCCCCGATGCTTTTAGAGGTCCCAATTCTCAAAGAGCCATTATTACTTCCTCCTCCGTGTAAGGCGCATCTAATTTCAAGTTAATTTCATCAGTAATACATGACAAATACCTGAAAGAATATGGGACATATCAATTGCACCATTCGATGCAAAGAGATGTTGAAAGTAAGACCGCACAATGGCAGCCATCTCATGTTCTTCATACACAACTCGTCTTGAGTCATAACATAAACTACGGATCTTGTTTTTACTCCTTCTATAAGTAGCACAATTGTGAAAGAATTTAAAATTTTTTTCCCGTTCTCGCAGCCAATTAACTCGGGGTCGTTGTTCCCAGTAAAGTTCGTCTTTGTCAATCTCTAAATTTAATTGGAGTTTAATATCAATAATTTGGCCAAGGTTATCATCATCAATCACCCCATTTAACAATGACTCTAACTCGCATGTTAACCGTTTCTTCTCCTCATGACACTTTTGAATTTTGTCTAAAGCCCATCACATCAAACCTTGTTTCAGATTCTCTAACTTACTCAATAAATCTTTACTGCCAAAACTCCAAAGCTTGGTAACTTTCATCTCAAAAGACTCTTTCAACACCTATAAACCTCAAAACGAAACCGTTTAGGGAAGATCCTACACAATTGTTTAATCAAATGGACCAAAAAAAGGCAATGATCAGAATAAGAATGTGTCAAATGATGTACCATAGCATCGGGAAACATCTCTCTCCATCTAGCATTAGCGACCCCTCTATCAAGAGGCTTTCTAATATTATTCGTGGAAAAATTCCCTCGTTGCCAAGTGTACCAAACACCCAAAAAACCAAGGTAAAAAAGTCGACAGCCCTCTAAAACGGTACGAAAAGCCCACATTCTTCGATTATCACAGGCAAGTTTTCCTACCTTCTCAAAACTATTAAGGATATCATTAAAATCCCTTAAAATCAACCAAGGAAGAGATTACGACTGACTAAGCCTCCGTAACAAGTCCTAAACTTCTCTCTTATTTTGAACATACGGGGAGCCATAGAACCCAGTAAATCTTCAAACAGTATCATCACTATCCCCTTTCACATCAACATCAATATGATTATTAGAAAAGGATCTCAAACACACAGAAGCCAAATCCTTCCATGCTAGACACAAATCACCTTTAGAACCATTGACAGCTACTTCAATGCCATTTAAAAAACCAAAACTTCTATGAATTTTCATCATCTGTAAATTATCAACTTTAGTCTCCATGAGGAAGATAATTTGGGGGTTTTTGACCCTTCAGCACATACCGAAGGTTTTGAATGGCCCGTGAGTTCCCTACCCACGGACGTTCCAGCTTAAGATTTTCATTGCGATCGGATAGCTTGCCCCAAGGTAGCTGCTGATATAATAGAGAGAATTGGCCGAGACACCATTTAAACCATACTGTAAACAATCATCACCTTCCACATTATTCAACTCCACCCCATCCATTTCCATCAATCATTTGTTCTCTTTGAATACTTGAAATCCATAGGGGAAGCACTAATTACCCGAGTTTTTTTAACACTCGTAGATATGAACAAAGGAGAATCCCCTTCCCCAACACCTTATGACTTTTTACGCTTTCCTTTTGAATCCCTTGACCAATTACCCTCAACTCTGCCCACCTTAGCCCGCTGTTTCCATTTGGCCCTAGAACTAATGCCATTGAGTCCCTCAAAGATAATCGACATTTCATCAGACAAAGCATAGTACCTGTTACTTAAAAATTGGCCCATACTCCCCTCATTATTCTCTTCAAAAGACAGATTAGTATTTAGACTTTGAATTGAATTTAAATTCCTAACAAAGCGCATTGCTGCTACACTACCAGAGTCCACCCTACTATCAACTAGCTTAGTTTCGTCCCTCATCGAAACACTTTTCGTCCCTAACATGAATATTCAACAAAATACTAAGTGCTACTCACAAGATATGAAAGGATAGGTGATTGTCGTTGCAAAGAAGTGCAATGAATATCTTACCAAGCTTAACTTCTATATTTGATCTAAGACTTAAACATGCACATTAAACACACCTTCCGATGATGTCAATGCAACATAGTTAAGAACAAGTGGATTAAATTCCTCTAATCCCCAAGCAACTTTCGTTGTCAATGCTTGTTAGCTTAAACTGTTGCTGTACCTTCCAATGACAGTGACCGCAATAACACTTTCGTGCTAAAAACATTCAAACCCAAAGATTAAACAGTAGAAGCAAGATTGAATAAAATAACATTTAGTCCAGAAATCATGTGTACTTCCATACAAACATGATAAAAAAAACAGTAATCATCAGTGTTTAGAGAAGAAATGTAAAAGAAACAAGTGGAGAATACTATTCCTAAACAACTCGACTTGTTCTCTCACTTCCCTCTTGTCTCACATCTCTTCACCTTAGTTCACTCGTGAGAGCAAAAGCCTCCATAGCTGAAAGCTTCAAAGATAAGTTGAAGAAGAGTATGACACCTCCAAAAAAGACCTTATTTTTCTCTTTCCTTATGAGTATTTATATCCTTCCAAATTATACAGGTGTCCTTTCGTCAGAATCAAGCTGTTGCTGGTCGTACAAGTTGGTTATACCAAACTAGACAGCTCATACATTTCTATTCTTATCCGGACAGCTGTCTGGTGTGGCGACAATCTTGAACACAATCTGAAAATACTCATGCAGCGACATTAGTACCAAAACATGACAAAATTAATGGTAACTAGGCTAACGTCCATTGAGTTAGAAAATGCAATTTACTAAACTAAAAAATGCTAAAATATGTGTTAAAGATAACTAAATGGGAACAACTTAACTAATAAGTAGGGAGAAAATAATGGTTATTTCTAGCACTATTAGGGATCATGAGGATTTATTTCCTAATATGGAAGCCTTAAAAGGACGGAGTAATTTGGGGAATTCCAATGTCAATGCGTTGTCAAAAGATAAGGAATTTGGAAATATTGGTAGGATTATATTTGATGTTATCCAAAATGATATGGATATGGTTGCTGATTACGTTGAAGATTTTGTCGGTCAGGGAGAATTAGGGGTGGGCCAAGAAAACATTTTGAGTAGGGCTCGATGGAAGAGGAAAGGGAGAGTGAAGAAGAATGAATGTTTTGAAGTTAAGGTCATGGGCCCGAAACGTAAAATTGTCTCAATTGAATTAGACGCTGGTGGATATGTTTTTGTTAGTGAAATGAATAAGAAAGCACGAGTGGAGACATGTGAACTTGTGGGACCAATGTTCGTGGAGGGAGAAATGCACACTGAAGAGTACATTCCCGTTACTTCCCAATTAGGATCAGTAACTGCCATGTGGCAAGCCGATCGACAACAATGAAAATCTTATTTTGAAATGTCCGAGGTTTGGGGAACTCCCGGGCAATTAGAAGAGTTTGACATTTGCTGAAATTGTATAATCCAGTTAGCTTTCTTATCGAAAACTAAATTAAATAATAAAAGTATGGCAATTGTTCGAAGGTGTTTGGGTTTTCAGAATGGACTTGATGTATAAGTTGATGGTTTTAAGGGGGGACTAAGTTTAGCATGGAGAGGTGATATAATTGTCTCATTAAGAACTTTACTGATGTTGATGTTGATGTTTGTGAGTTGTTGAATTCTAATAAATGGCGCTTCACCGATTTTTATGGGACTTTTTTTGCACGTGGTAGGGCGGATTCTTGGAACTTATTGAAATCATTGAAGACGGGGGACGCTTCACCTTGGATGGTAGGAGGGGATTTCAATGAGATTTTATATTCTCATGAAAAAGTTGGGGGAGTTTCTCGAGAAGAACATAGGATGGATGTTTTTTGTTCTCTAAAGTCAGATTAGGGTTACAAAATAATACAACCCACATCGAATGAACTAACATCATTAAACCATTATACATAGAATATATACAATTATAGGCCTTATATTGAGCTTACAAGACCATAAAAATAGTTTGGAAATAATCATGGACTAATATGAAACAAAATAACAAAACATGGAAAATTTTGAAAACAAGGGCCACATGGTCGTGTGGCCAGAACCTAGGTCATATGGCTTAGGAACATTGACATGTTGTAACACCTTAATTTTAATTTAGGGATTAAATTAGTAAATTTTGAGAATTTGGGGGTCTATTACGTAAATTCAATAAATTATGGACTTAATTGAACTCTAGATAAAACTTTATGGCCAATTTGGAAATTTTGGGACCTAATTGTGATACATGTAAAGCTTTTGGAGTAAACCAGAAACCCTAAAACTATCTAAGGGCCTCCGAGTAAATGCCTCACTTTGTTGGGTATAAAAACCTCTTTTCCCCTCTTTATGACTCTTCTTCTCCCATTTGCACTTCACCACCTTTATTAAAATTCCCAAAACCCTCTATTTTCTTTGGTTCTTTTCTGATCGATCTCTAACGATGCCCTTGCTATCGTTCGTGCCTTGTACCGCCACCACCAAAACACTCCTCGTCATCTCGCGATCTAACCCTCATCTTCAAACCTCCTCCACCATTCGTTGTTTATGAGAAGCGACAAAGGAATCATTCGACCTTTCTTCTCCTCCCTTATGCGCCACTGTTCCTTTATCATTTCAAGCTGTTCCAGGTATTGGTAAGTTGTGCTTGGTGTTGGGGTGTTACTTTTGGTCCCTTTTTTGTGGAAATCCTATGAACGGGTGCTGTGTGTGAAGGCCGTGCTTGAATGCCATTGATCAAAGGTTCGAAACCCTAATTACCATATGGTATAAGTTATGAAGTGGGCTACCAAATACCTAAGCCCAAACCTCAAACCAATACCCAACTTCAAAACCCAAAACCTTAATGTAACACCCTAATTTTATTTAGGGAGTAAATTGGGAAATTTTGGGAATTTGAAGGTCTTTTTCATTAAATTCAGTAATATTATGGACTTAATTGAACTCTAGATGGAACCTTATGGCTAATTTGGAAACTTTGGGACCTAATCATTATGCGTGTGAAGGTTTTAGGTCAAAACAAAAATACTAGAATTGCCTAGGGACCTCTGAGTAATTGACACATTATTTTTGGGTATTTAGGCTTTGTTGTCCCTTCTTCTCCCATATTTTGCAACCCACCTCTACCGTTTCTCTCAACCTCTCTTTTACTCATTTTTTGTTCAACCTCTAAACTCCGACCGTTCACCGTTCGTGCTTGCCACCACCCCATCTTTCTTTCCCTTGTGTTTGCGTGGTCAAAACTTACCCTCTAAAACCACCATCGTCATCGTCGTTGGAGGAAATCCGTGCCTTTAATCATTCGATTCTTCTCCCCACCGTGAGCTCCGTCGAAGTTCGTCATTTCTTTATCATTTTGAACCTTGGTAAGTTATTGAAATTGTGTTGTGGCTTCAAGATGGGTTGTGTTTGGGTGTGGTTTTGTTGGATAGACACAAGTTACAGTGGTGGAAGTGTTAACGATGCCAATTGGGGGGAAAAGCAAACCTTAATTATTTTCTCCTTTATGTTGTGTTAAAATTGGGCCCTAAAGTGCCTTAGCCCAAACCCTTATTACCCAAAACAAACCCAATAACCTTAAGCCCAAATTCAACCAAACAAAACCTTTTAACCCAAACCAAATCCAACACCCAAACCAAGTGAACCAAGCCCAATCGGTTTGACCCGACCTGAACCCGTTGGTCGAACCCAACTCGAACTTGACCGTTGACTATGATCGAAACGGATCGTTGACGTTGATTGAATCAGATCATTGACAGTTGACAGTTGACCGTTAACCGTTGATCGTTGACCTTTGACCATTGACCGTTAACCATTGACCGTTGATAGTTGATCGTTGACTTTTTCGTTGACCAGTTGACTTTTTCTAAGAAACCCTAACCTATCATTTTTCGATATCTTGAGTTCGTTTTCACTGTCTATTTTGTCAAATTCAAACCCAAAAGGCTCGTTTTGACTGTTTTATCTTTAATTTTGTACCTAGAGTTATTCAGAGATTTAATTTGGGAAATTTAATGTGAGATATTTGTGTTTAGATGATCACGACTCCGAGGTTGAAGAGTTAGCTCCTCCTCCACCTGTGCAAACTATTCTTGCACTAGTTTCGAGAATTACCCGTGAGTTATTTTGGTTTCGTTTTGTGTTTAGTTGGTAGCATAGAAATAATATTAATATTTAGTTGTGTTTGTAGATCTAATCTCGTTAGACCGAGTACTCGACCACTAGGTGGTGGACGACCTCCTTGTCGTTAGAGTTTCTACTTCTTAGAGGTGTGTTTCTAGTTGTAATATACCCTATTGTATGAGATGTTGTGTCATATGTGATTGCATGTTGTTATTAAGGTATATTGTTATTGTGATGATTATATTGCGATGCGAAGATGGTATGATTGAGGTTGAGCTGTGTAAAGCCTATTGATATTATCATGCATATATATAGGACATGTAGCTAAATTATTGTGATTATTCTACTGTGTACTGTGATATATGAGAAATACCATGAGATTGAGACTGAGACTAAAACTGAGATATTCATGTGATCATACCATTGTGTGTTCATGGGTTGGGATTGTTCGGTGGAAGAAGTGGTTATCACCCTTTTAAACAGCTGATATTAAAACTTCACTGTGATTGGTGACGATTAGATGGAAGGGGTTTTAGGGAGCCTTTTCACTTTGTTGGTGTGTTGGAGTATGGTGCATTGCATTGTGCTTATGATTGTAACATGTTTTGTGGTTACTTTTTGTGTTATAAATTATTGTGATAATATATATTAGGTTGTATGTACTTTAGAGACATACTGGGCTTTTTAGCTCATTTCCTTACAGTTTCCTTTATAGATACCCGAGATATAGGTGACTTGGTACCCGGAGGCATATTTATTGTATTTTTTATTTCATATTTTATTTTATTTTGGGATTTCGTTATATTTTGTCGATTATTATTTTATTGGGATTGTAAGTTGATTTTAATTTGGGGATTTTGGCATTTATTTTGGGAGTTTAATTATTTAATTTTTAGACTATATATAAATATATATATATATAAATGTGTATGTATGTGAATGATTGTGGTTTATCGGATTGTGTCTGGGTATAATTACAAAAATAACCTTCTAGATCCGATCATATCCTCTAGGTCGGGTAAAGGGGGTTACATATAGTGGTATCAGAGTCAAGTTCAACTCTCGAACTATGAGGCTCTTTAGACATGGTTTAAAAAGGTTTTAAAAAGTTTTGAGGGTTAAATGAGGATTTTTAAAAAAAATTAATTAATGTGTTATAAAATAATTTTTGTTGTATAGATATATTAAAGTTGTGATTTATTCTAAATCTCCGATACCAATTCATACTTTAGTACTTTTTGCTTATGTAGATAGATAGTATGCCACAACGTAGGAGTTCTAGACTTACGATTAGTCACAGCCAAGGTCGAGGCCAGGGCTATACTACTAGGGCCATTAATGACCTTACTCCTGTAATTCAACCTTAGGTGAATGTGGATGAATTGCCTCATGTTGAGGAGGATGAACTGCTCGTAAGTATTGAGGGTCAGCAAGCTACTAAGGGAGATTTACTTGCTGAGGAAGCTCCTGTTGGTGATGTGCTTGACACTAGGGATAATGAGACCGTGGAGTTGGATAGTGCTACGGTTAGTCGGGAATTATTGAGATTACTTCGTGGATATGTTGGGGGTCAGTCTAAGGGTCCAAGGAGGCCGATATCTACCGATTTTATAGCTGATCGAATGAAGGAATTTGAGGGTAGGACTGGTACAGATCCTTCTATTATTGAGTATTGGTTGAAGGATCTTTAGAGATTGTTTGTGGCGATGAACTTCCCTATCAGGCAAAAGCTTAGGGCTATTATTTCTTTACTACGGGGTGAGGCCCAAAATTGGTGGGATACTGTGGGTGAGTCTACTCCTGCTAGTCAGATTACTTGGGATTATTTTAAGGAGGTCTTCCAAGATTGCTATGTGGATGAGGAGTTCCTTGATAAGTGTAGGGATGACTTCATGAATTTAAGGTAGGGAGACATGTTTGTTAATGACTATGAGATTAAGTTCCTGAGTTTGGTCCTTATGCATCTGTGTTGGTTACTAATGAGAAAGAGAAGTATGATTGGTTTAGGAAGAGACTGTGACTCTCGCTCCAAGTTGGGGTTAATATGCATCATGCTAGAGTATAATGATTTGGTTAGTCGAGCTAGGTTTGTTGAGAGTTTGGAGGCTCATACAAAAGCTCAGAGGGCTCAAGATAAGGAGTGTGGTAAAAAGCCAGCAGGCACACCAGTTCAGCCTATTTTTGGTGGTCTTTCTGCTAAGAGGCCTAGAAAGGAGGCAGTTCAACCTAGTTATTCGAGAGTAAGGCTGACGGTTTCGACAACTTCTATAGGTAGTGTTGGTGGTTTTACTGGTCCTCACCCTTTTCATCTCTGTTCTTATTACAATAAAAGGCATGGGGGCGAGTGTTGGAGGAAGATTGGGGCACGCTTTAGGTGTAGTTCTCAGGAGCATTTCTTTAAGGATTGTCCCTATCCTCCTACTAGTTCATTTGTGCAGAGTCAATCTCAGGCTTCGATTCAGGCTCCTACTGGGGGTAGAGGACAGGTTAGACCGATTGCATTGGGTTTAGCTACTAGGGGTAAATCGATTCAGAGTGGTGGAGCAGCTAGATCTGGGGCGAGGTAGCCTGCATTAGTATATGCAACTAGGAGGCATGAGGATCGTTATGAGCCTAATGTTATAGCGGGTACTTTTTCTATTCACTCTATCCCTTACTTTTCTTTATTTGATAATGGTTCGATGCATTCTTATGTGACGAGTTCGGTGTCTTGGGGTCTTAAGATTTCTATTGAAAATGTTGAGTCTGCGGTTACTGTTCAAAGTCCCATGGGTATTTACGTAGAGGTTAATAGGATATATCGCAACTGTCCTCTCGAGATCCAAGGGGAAATCTTTTCTGCTAATTTGTTAGAGTTAGCTTTCAGTGAGTTTGACCTCATCCTTGGAATGAATTGGCTTTCTGAACACCGAGTTAATTTAGATTGTGAGAAGAAGAGGGCAACTTTGAGAACTTCTAATAGCCGAGAGATAACTCTAATTAAACGTTGAACGCTGACTTTTTTTTTGAAAAATCCTACTCTATCGTTTTTCGACGTCTTGAATTTGTTTCGTCAAATTCGAACTCGAAAGACTTGTTTTAGCTGGTTTACTCTGAATTTTGTACTTAGAGTTATTTAGAGGTTTAATTTGGGAAATCTAATGTGAGATATATGTGTTTAGGTGATCATGACTCCGAGGTCGACGACTTACCACCCCCTCCACATGTGCAACTGATCAGCTGTAAACATTGCAGCAAATATGTGCAAGTGTACACTATCGATGCAAGTATAGTAGATAGATGTGAAACTGTCGAATATCGGTCCCACGAGGATGAATGTTTGTTTTCTATTAATGTCAATGTAATGAATAAGTAAATGCAATAAAATTGTAAGAGTGATTTTCGAAGCAATAAGGTGAAATTAAAGAAGAAATGTAATAATAACGAAATGGGGTCTCCAACATGAATAGTCTGCAGAGTACTAAGTGTGACTCACAAGGTTTTAAAGAATAGGTGATTGTCACTGCAATAAGGTATAATGAACGTCTTACCAAACTTGGCTCCTCTATTCGATCTAAGAGTTAAATATGCATACTAACCACACCTTCTGATGATGACAATGTAACACATTCAAGAACAAGTGGATTAAATTCCTTCAATCTCCAAGCAACTTCCATTGTCTTACTTGTTAGTTTAAATTATCGTTGCACCTTCTAGTGACAATGATTGCAATAACACTTCCGTGGTCAAAACATTGAAACCCAAAGATTAAATAGTAAAAGCAAGCTTAGATAAAATATCATTTAGTCTAGAAATCAAGTGTACTTCCATACAAACATGAAATAAACATTAATCACCAGCGTTTAAGAAAAGAAATGTAAAAGAACAAATGAAGAATACTATTCCTAAGCTACTCGACTTGCTCTCTTACCTCCCTCTTGCGTCGTACTTAGGGGCTCCTCGTTAGGAGCAAATCTACCTCCTTCTTCATGACAGTTCGCTCTTGAGAAGTTGAAGATTCCTTGGCCACAAGCTTCAAGAATGGATTAAAAAAGAAAACCCCCTAAAGAAGACTCCTTTCTCTTTCTCCTCATGAGTATTTATCTTCAGCTGAATAATACAGGTGTCCTTTCCTCTAAATCTAACAATCTCTGGACGTACCAGTTAGTTACACCAGATTGAACAACTCATGCATTTCTGGTTTTTTATCCAGATAGCTATCATATGCGACGACAGTTCTAGGCATGATAGCATTAGAAAAGACCATTGAATTCTCCCTACTTATGGTATAATTCGTTCCCATTTGATCATCTTTAGCATGCATTTTTAGTCTTTTTAACTTACTTATTGAATTTTCTAACTTACTGAAGCTTGACCTAATTTTCTTTAATTTTATCATGTTTTTACTAATAATGTCGTTGTATTAGTTGTTCAGTATTGTGCCTAAAAAAGTCATTCCAAGAACCTGTCCGGAAGGATCAATGCATGATGGTGTACAGAGTTGTCGCTGCAAAATAACATCCAAATTTGTGCCCAAAACTGTCGCTGCATGAGCAGTTCAAGATTTCACCCAAAAACCATCACCGCATGAATGTTTTCGAAATGCTCCCAAGACTGTCACTACATAAATGTTCTTTAATTGCATTTAAGACTATCGCTGCATAAGTATTCTTCAATTGAACCCAAGAAAGTCATTGCATGAACATGTCTAGAATTGTTGCTACATGAAACTGTCCAAAATTACACCTAGAATTGTCGCCACAACTGACAACTGTCTGATAAGAACGAAAATGTGTTAACTGTCCAATCAGGTATAACCAACTTGTACAACATAATTTTGCCGAATAGACACCTGTAAAATTTGAGCTAAATATAAATAATCACAAGGAAAGATAAAAGAGTCTCTTTTTCCCTTAGTCTCCCATTTTGCAATATTATCTTCTTCGGCTTGGAGGCTTGGGTGAATCAACGTGAAGGTGATGCAGACCATCTCTTGATGAGGAGTTCCTAATTATGACACAAGAGGAGAGTAAGAGAGCAAGTCGAGTAGCCTAGACATAGTATTCTCTATTTGTTCTTTTATATTTCTTTCTTAAACGATGGTAATTCATGTTATTTCAAGATTGTATGGAAGTACACTTGATATTTCGACTAATTTATATTTTGTCCAAGCTTGCCTTTGTTGTTTAATCTTTGGGTTTGAATGATTTTAGCATGAAAGTGTTATTGCAGTCACAGTCACTTGAAGGTGTAGTGACAATTAAAACTAACAAGTAAGAAAACATAAGTTGATTGGGGATTAAAGGAATTTGGTCCACTTGTTCTTAAGTGTGTTGCATTGCCAGCACTGGAAGGTGTGGTTAGTGTGCATACTAAAGTCATAGATCTAATTGAAAAGGCAAGTTTGGTAAGATGTTTATTGTACTCCATTTCGCCGATAATTTACTTGTTATTCTTAACCTTATAAGCCACACTTAGTTTTCTGCTGACTATTCACGTTGTGGATCTCATTTTACCTTTATTATATTTTATCTTTGTTTTCATATTATTGCTCCGACAACCATTCTTACAATTTATTGCATTTTACTTATTCAATGCATCGATAATTTTAGACAATAGACACCCATCCTCGTGAGATCAATATCCGACTGATTCACTTCTGTCTACTATACTTGCATCGACAGTATACGCTTGCACATTGCTGTGACGTTCATAGTGCGATCAAGTTTTGGCACCGTTGTCGGGGATGGGGTTCGTTTGATGTCTATTTTTGTCTTTGCATTTATTCTTTATTATCTAAATTTTATTTGTCACTAACTTGTTTCCTTTTTTTTGTTTACTTTTACAATTTTCTTTTAGCGAAATATGGCTAGGAACGAGAGGTGTATAGAACCTCAAGATTTGGAGTAGCATAAGTGATGCTATATAAATAGAGCTTGATGCCATATCCACCCAGGTATCTTCTTTGACTAATATGAGTAATTCAATGCAGAATGCTACAACAATTGTAAAATGAAAATTTGTTGTGACAATTTGCGATTAATGTGGAAGCAACCATGAGTTTGAACAATGCCCATCAAATCCAGCAAATGTGTACCACATGGGGAATTTCGATCGAAATGAAAATCTATATTCCAACACCTACACCTCAGAGTGGGAGCAACATCCAAATTTTTGTTGGAACAATCAAGACCTTGGAAGTATAAATAATGATGTTAGATCCGAGTGGACACTGCCCAATTATGATCAACTGTTATCAAGGCAAAATACCCAGTAAGACGAAGCATTAGAATTTTCATCAATTGAAAATTTGCTGAGACAATATTTTGCCAAGACTGAAGCTGTGCTTCAGAGTCAAGCTGAGTCCATACGAGTTCTAGAATCAGATTGTGAGCGCAATAAATTTGCAACCACAAGAATCTTTGCTAATTGGTATTGCAAGGGCAAAAGCATTGTGAGGGAATTATTCTAGAAGTAAAACTCAACTAATTGAAGTTGTTACAGATGCTATAGTAAAGGAGGATAATTCAGATCTTGATAATGGAAAGATGTCAAAACAATCTGAAAAACAAACTATAGCTGAAGAAGTCAAAACAATCACACTTATTGAAGGGTGCACTACCATGACAATTAAGTTGCTCCAAGAATTTAAGGATCCCAAAAGCTTCTCAATACCCTATTTCATTGGTGATCAATATATTGGAAAGATATTATGTGATGGCAACGTAAGCATAATTTTGATGCCTATATCCATAATTAAGAAGTTATGGAATTGGAAAAAACGAAAGAAAGAGTGGAAATTTTTTTTGGTATCGTGTGGAGAATAAAAGAGTACGAAGCACTTGAAGAAGAAGGAACAAATACTATGACTGCACTGATTGAGGAATAAGTAAACACCAGTGTCGATGCATTAGGATTCCATTGTCAATGCAATTTTGTACAACTGTACTGTACCTACTGACTTAATGTTGAAAATGGAAGAAGTTCGTGTGGAGGAAGAAAAAGATGAAGAAATAGATGTCGAGGTAAATTTAGCTGAGAAATTTGTCCCCGCACCTGAAGTTGTGGGTGCAATAACTGAGGCTTAGTGAATGATAAAGCAAGTCAGGTGAAAGTTGTGGATGAAATTAATGAGGATAACAACCCTTGAGCGATAGTGGTTTATACTGGACCAACGAATGAAGTAGCTAATGATGCCGGAGCAGAGATGGAAACTGAGGTGCAGCCCACAGACTATGCAAAGCTCAAACAAAAGAAAAAGAAGAAAGAAGAGAAGGACCTAATGTCGCAACAAATTCGGTTGAGGAATTTGTCTCCACACCTGAACTTGTGGGTGCATCATTTGATGATTTGGTGCCACATGAAGTGAGTCAGGCAGAGGCTGTGACGGTCAATAATGAGGATTCCAATCCTCTAGCCATGGTGCTTTATGTTGCACCACTTGTTGAAATGCACCCATTTGATGTCATAGTCGATGATGCCAGGGCGTAGCCTGATGTTGAGGAGCAATCTGAAGATCCAACCAAGCCAAAGGAACGAAATAGGAAGCGCGCTAAAGAAAAGAAGCACTACAAGGAGGAGCGGAAGTGCAAGAAGAAGAAGACCAATGTAACCACATCTTCTATTGTAGCACACTAAGTTAGTTATTATTTTTAGCACTTAGTTTAGTTTTCATGCATATCATGTAGCTGTAATATAATTGTCCCTGCATTTTTTTGTCACTGCATCTACATTTCCATTGCATTTCCATATATATTTATTAATGTCAGTGCATTAGGGACAATGCAAACTTTATGTTTGGGGCGAATGTATATGGGCTAAAAATGCAAATGCACCCACATTTTAAAAATTTATCCTTTTGAGTTTAATGAAAGCATGCAAATTTATTTGAAATGTGCTTGAAATTTTTTTTTCATTTGATGCTTAATTCTTGAATCATATGAAATATTAATGAATGAGTTGGATGAATTTGATTGAATGTTATATCTTCAATTCTTTGATGAATGATTTAAATTGCATTAGTACTGGGTGACTAGCATCATTCCTTGAATCTTGAATGAAATTACCTTTTACAGGTGCTTGTATATGTATATAGTTAAAAAAACACTCCAATGAGGGTGTATTGTGAACTGTTCAAGGAGGAACACTCTAATGCAAGCGTTAGAAAAAGTAATCTGGCCAAAGGCTGTCGTTGCATGAGTGTGTGTTAGTGAAATTATGTATTCTCTGGGGGTTTGTTGCACTCCATCGTTACTTCTCAGGAACAATGGTACAGTAATGCAACGACATCCCTCAGTCACATAAAAAAAGAAGAAGAAAAGAAAATAAAAAGAAAAATATTTATATTAGTGTACAATAATTGTTGTATTGTGAGATAGAATTCTGGATTTGATCCATGATGCTGGCTTTGATGATGTCGGCTCAATATTCTGTCAATTGAATGTAATTCATGCATTAGGATTTTAGATGATTCAAGTTGCTAGAATGAACATTGCCTTGATGAAATTTTTGCTATAACTTTGCTAGTTTTTGTTTACTTGAGGACAAGTAAAAATTCAAGTTTGGGGGTGTAATAGCATTAGAAAAGACCATTGATTTTTCCTCACTTATGGTATAATTTGTTCCCATTTGATCATCTTTAGCATGCATTTTTAGTCTTTTTAACTTAGTTATTGAATTTTCTAACTTAGTGAAGCTTGGCCCAATTTTCTTTAATTTTATCATGTTTTTACTAATAATGTTGCTGCATTAGTTGTTTAGTATTGTGCTTAAAGATGTTACTGCAGGAACCTGTCCAGAAGGATTAATACATGAAGGTGTACAGAGTTGTCATTGCAAAATAACATCCAAATTTGCGCCCAAAACTGTTTTTGCAAGAGCACTTCCAGATTTAACATAAAAACTGTTGCCGCATGAATATTTTCGGAATGCCCCGAAGACTGTCACTACATAAATATTCTTCAATTGCATCCAGGGCTATCACTACATAAGTATTCTTTAATTGCACCCAGGAATGTCGCTGCATTAACATGTCCAAAATTGTCGCTGCATGAACGTGTCCAAAATTGTGCCCAGAATTGTCACCGCAATTGACAGCTGTCTGAAAAGGACAAAAATTTGTGAGCTGTCCAATATGGTATAACCAACTTGTACAGCTTAATTTTGCAGAATAGACACCTGTACAATTTGGGCTAGATATAAACACTCACAAGGAAAGAGAAAGGAGTCTCTTTTCCCCTTAATCTCCCATTTTACAATATTATCTTCTTCAACCTAGCTTTTGAGCTTTTAGACTATGGAGGCTTGAGACACCTCGGGTGAATCAACATGAAGGCGATACAGACCAGCTCCTGACAAGGAGATCTTAAATGTGACACAAGAGGAGAGTAAGAGAGCAAGTCAAGTAGCTTAGACATAGTATTCTCCATTTGTTTTTTTATATTTCTTACTTAAACGATGGTAATTCATGTTATTTCAAGATTGTATGGAAGTACATTGATATTTAGACTAACTGATATTTTATCCAAGCTTGTCTTTACTGTTTAATCTTTAGGTTTGAATGATTTTAGCACGAAAGTGTTATTGCAGTCATAGTCACTGGAAGGTGCAATGACAGTTTAAACTAACAGGCAAGACAATAGAAGTTGCTTGGGGATTGAAGGAATTTGATCCACTTGTTCTTAAGTGCGTTGCATTGCTAGCACTGGAAGGTGTGGTTAGTGTGCATACTAAAGTCATAGATCTAATAGAAAAGCCAAGTTCGGTAAGATGTTCATTGCACTTCATTGCATCGAAAAATTACTTGTTATTTTTTACCTTGTAATCCACACTTAGTTTTCTACTGACTATTCACGCTGTGGATCCCATTTTACCTTTATTACATTTTATCCTTGTTTTCACATTATTGCTTCATCAACCATTCTCACAATTTATTGCATTTTACTTATTCAATGCACCGACAATTTTAGACAACAAACACCCATCCTTGTGGGATCAATATTCGAAAGATTTACTTTTGTCTACTATACTTGCATCGATAGTGTATGCTTGCACATTGCTATGACGTTCATAGAGCGACTAGGGCGCAATTCTTGACATGCTCATGCAGTGACAACTCTGGACATGTTCATGCAGTGATAATTCTAGACAAGTTTCTACAGTGACAATTCTGGACATGCTCATGCAACGACATTAGTAGTAAAATATAACAAAACTAAGAGCAACTAGGCTAAGGTCCATTGAGTTAGAAAATGCAATAGACTAAACTAGAAAATGCTAAAATATGTGCTAAGGATGATGAAATGGGAACAACTTAAACAATAAGTAAACAATAAGAAAATGCTAAAATATAACAAGTTTCTACTGTTGCTTTTCACTTTCTTTTTCTTGTATCTGCTTCCTTTACTGTGGGAATATCTATCCCTCAAGTCATTCTTTCGATTAATGCTTCATTTATAAAGCCCTTGTTCTCCAAGATCTCTTCTTCATCACGGGGTACAACTCCCCTTTGCTGGCACAACTGCATTACCAGTGAGGGAAACACAAATATTCCCCTTTGTCTGGTAGCATAGTCATTAATCTCTTAGTGCAATATTGCCTCGACATAAGTTTTTCTTCCCTTAATGATGGAATGTATCAGACACATTCGATCAAAGGTGACAGTTGTTCTATGTGTTGAAGGCAACAATCTGCAGTTCACAAAGTAGAACCAAACCTTGCTTTGCAATGTTAAAAAGCGCCTATGCATGGTATAGTTGTTTGGATTTGAACCCATCCATGTGGCTCCCTTAACGTAGAGATCCTTCACCAAAATATTTGTGGCCTCATCAGTAAGTTCCTCAATAAATGCAACATGCTCATCCTTGTCTACTATGGTGTTGTAGAGCTCGTTGATGTGTGCAGCATCTCAAGGGATTAGACCTTCATGAATAAAAACAAATTCTGACTCATGGTCAGTGAGATTGGTGTAAAACTCACGTACAAGAGATGGATAATAGCTTTCTTGGTGTTGGAATAAAGTTTCCCATTTTATCTTCGCTGTGGTTTTGTGGATTTTTTTTCCCCAGTTCTTGTTGTTTCAACAAGAGGAAACCTTGCTCTGGGTGATAGTTCCTTTTCAGCATGTTCTTCTGAAACGGTCTTTAGTTGCCTTTGTGAGGAACATCACAGGCTCTTTGGACATTAGATGCTCTGTTTCTCGAACGACTGTTGCAGAGGATGAAGGTTCTATAATAAATTTAGTTGGCTTCTTCGCTCAATGAGTTCTGGCCATGGTGTTGGTAAGTAAAGAGAGTTATAAGGTAGAAAGGTGTAACCTTGAAGAAAGGATGTGAGTAAAAATGACATCTTTGTGAATAGCATAATCGGCATAAAGAGGGTTGTTTATAGGGCATGAAAAGGGAAAACGGAGAGGCGTGTCTTTTATGTATCAGAGGAAAGGACATAAAGCCTACAAGAATAAATGCGTCCAATAGGATTACACCCGTTCAAATCGATCCAACAGTTGGGTGTTAATGGATGAAACTGTATGATTTGTTTCCTGATATACTTTGATTTTCTGATGGGCAATTTCAGTACAGGCAAACGAGTTATGTCGACATGGAGAGTCTACATGCGTTAACAAAAGAGATGACTTATCCTGCAAAAATTACTGAGTAAAATAAACTTAAACAAAAACAAAAGAAAATAAAATTACATGATAAAAATGTCAGGAGAGATTAGAAAAATTTGACCAATTTAATTGTCTCTTCTTGTTTGTGATCATTATGGCCATAATAATAATTTAGCCGTTGTCTATTCACTTTAAATTGGTGTCCATCATGTAGTCTTTAATTATGACTGCACCATGAGGAAATGCTTCGACAACTTCAAATGGTCCAAAACAACGTGAGCACAATATACCTCGGTGCAATTTTAGTCGAGAATTGAATAATAGCACCTATTGACTTGTAGTAAATTGTCGCTGCAAAATGATTTTGTTGTGCCATCTTTTAGTCTTTTCTTTATATACTACCGCATTCTCATAAACATTTCACCTAAATTCCTCAAGTTTAGTGATGTCTAACAGGCTCTTCTTCCTATCAACCTCATAATCCATGTTCACTTGCTTAATCGCCTATATTTCCTTGTGCTCCAATTCAACAGGCAAGTGAAATGTTTTTCTAAAAACAAGCTGATACGATGACACCCCAAGTGGGGTTTTGTATGCTATCCTCAGTGCCCATAAAGCATCATCAAGACTAGTAGATAAATCTTTTCTTGAGGGGTTCACCGTCTTCTCGAGAATATTCTTGATTTTTTGATTTGATACCTCAGCTTCTCCATTGGTTTATGGATGGTAAGTGGTTGTCATTCTATGATTAACTCCATACCGCTTCAGTGCGACTGCCACCTGGTTACAGTGGAAGTGAGAGCCCTGATCGCTAATCAATGCTTTAGGAGTGCCAAAACGGGTGAGTATATGCTTTTGGAAAAACTTCAGTACTATCCTTGGATCATCCTTCGGGACTACAACAGCTTCCACCCACTTTGATACATAGTAAACAGTAACTAGAATATAGACATTTCCAAATGAACTTGGAAATGGTCTCATGAAGTCTATACCTCAAACATCGAAGAGTTTAACTTCCATGATTGGCATTACGTCGAGATATAGAACTAGCGCGCTGACATCGATCACATTGATGCACAAAGTTGTGGGCGTCCTTAAATAATGAAGGCCAATAGAACCTTGATTGAAAAACCTTTGCAGCAGTTCTCATGCCACCAAAATGACCTCGATAAGGAGTATCGTGACAATGTTTCAAGATTAAAAGCATCTCTTTTTTCGAAGCACGATGCCTAATGATATTATCCTTTCATACCTTGAATAAGTACGGCTCGTTCCAATATTATTTCTCTATTTCTCGAAGAAATCTTTCTTTCTTGTGGCCTGTGACACCCAAGGGTAGCTTCTCACATACCAGATAATTAATCACATCCGCATACCATGGGGTTGCATCGATAGTAAATAACTTCTCTTTAGGAAATGTGTCTACAATTTGAAGTGTATTTCCGTCTATACTACCAACTTCCAAATGAGACAGGTGACCTGCAACTCTATTTTTTGACCCCTTTCGATCTTTGATCTCTATATAAAATTCTTGCAATAATACGATCCAACGTATCAGCTGTGGTTTTGAGTCCTTCTTTACAAAAAGATATCTCAACGCTAAATGGTTAGTAAATACAGTAACCTTTGCACCGACAAGATATGAGCAAAATTTGTCAAAAGCAAAGACTACAGCCAACAACACTTTCTTTGTGGTTGTGTAATTAATTTGAGCCTCTGTAAGAGTCTTGTTGGCGTAATATATAGCGTGAAATATTTTTTCTCTGTGTACCCACAGTAAAGTCACTTGCATCACACATAACTTCAAATGGTTGAGACCAATCTGGTGCAATGATAATAGGTGCCGTCACGAGCTGCTTCTTTATTTGAAGAAATGCATCCAAACATGCATCATCAAAGAGGAATTTGTTTTGCTCCAATAATAAGCATAGGGGTTTTCAGTTTTGGAAAAATCTCGAATAAATCGACAATAAAAACCTGCATTCCCAAGAAAACTTCGGATACCCTTCACATTTGTCGACGGAGGCAGCTTCTCAATAATTTCCACCTTAGCTCTTTCCACTTTAATGCCTTTACTAGAAATGCGATGACCTAAGACAATTCCTTTAGTTTCCATCAAGTGGCATTTCTCCCAATTCAGCACAAGATGTGTGTCTTCACATCGCTTTAGAACTCTAGCTAAATTGTCAGCGCATTGATCAAAATTATTCCCATAAACTGAAAAATAGTCCATAAATACCTCTAAATAATCCTCAATCATATCTAAAAATATTGCCATCATGCAGCTTTGAAATGTGGCTGGTGCGTTGTAAAGACCAAACGGTATATGATGAAATGCAAAAGTACCAAAGGGGCAACTAAACATTGTTTTTGCTTGATCCTCCGGTGCAATAGCGATCTGATTATAGCCAGAATAACCATCTAAGAAGCAATAGTAGGCTTTTTCAGCAAGCCTATCCAACATCTGATCGATGAAAGGAAGTGGAAAGTGGTCTTTCCTTGTGGCTGCATTTGATTTACGATAATCCATGCATACCGGCCAACTCGTACGAATACGTGTAAAGATTAACTCATCCTTTTCATTACTCACCATAGTGATACCACTCTTCTTAGGGACACATTGAATTGGACTTACCCAATTGCTATCAGAAATTAGAAAATAATGCCCGCGTTAAGCCACTTGATAATCTCCTTTTTAACCACCTCTTTCATTTTCTCGTTCAATCTTCTTTTTTGTTCGATCGATTGCCTCCCTTTGTCTTCCAACTTAATTTTGTGCATGCAAAAAGATGGATTAATGCCTCTAATGTCAGCAATACTCCAGGCAATAGCACATTTTTCCTACTTAAGGATATGGATCAATTTTTCCTCCTAAGTTGCATCTAGTGTTGTAGAGAAAATAACTGGCAGAGTATTATTGTCACCAAGAAAGACATACTTAAGATGAGCAGGCAATGGCTTCAACTCCAAAGTAGGAGCTTCTTCAATAGATGTCTTAAAAACTAGAGTTGTTTTATTGGTTAGGTCTAGAGATTCCATCTGCCATCCACGCCTAAGCTCAATGTTATTCGCTTCAACCTTGTTGTCACAATTAGCTAGAAGTTCTTTATCCGATGTCATCGTAAAATCTTTAGAAAATAATGTGCTTCGATTATTGAATTTCTCCTCAATTAATTCGTCTAGCACATCGACAATGTAACATTCTTCTTTGTCCTTATAGAGAATAGCTTCAAAAACACTGAAGGTGACATGTTCATCATTTTTTCGCATGGTTAACTCACATTTATACACGTCGATGAGAGTGCGTCCGGTAGCTAGAAATGGTTGACCCTAGATTATTGGAACCTTTTTGTCTACTTCACAGTCAAGTATAATGAAATCCGTCATGGACACAAACTTATCCACGCGAACTAGAATGTCCTTGATTTGTCCTTCAAGTTGTGCCAAGAATCGTTCTGCTAACTGCAATGTCACTGTAGTGGGCTTCATATGACCAATTCCCAACTTTCTAAAAGTAGACAGTGGTATAAGGTTAATGCTAGCGCCCAAATCACATAAAGCTTTACCCAAGTAGTGGTTGCCAATTGAACATGGGATCGTAAAGCTACATGGATCTTTCATTTTAGGCAGTAACTTATTTGTCAAGACTGCACTATAACCTTCTGTGAGTGCAATCGTTTTAATATCATTCAGCTTCTTCTTCTTAAATAGGAGCTCTTTCATAAATTTCCCATAACTAGGTATCTGAGCAAGAGCATCCACGAGAGAGATATTGACATGAAGTTGCTTTAATGTTGTCAGAAACTGCTGATATTGTTTGTGATGCTCATTTTCTTTAAATCTTTGTGGGAAAGGCAAAGGTAGAGATACCTCAGGTTGCATCGACATCTTCGATTGCGCTGACAGCTTTGATGGTCGGACAATAGGCATTAGGGTGACAATTTGTAGAGTTTCCTTATCTCGTTCATCGACAATTCCTTTAGATACAACTCTCTCGCCTTGGTTCACTTCACTAGTATCTATAGGTGCTGTAGTAGAGTTGGTAGTTGGTTAGGCAGTCGAGTGTTTGGATTTTCTGTGTCGCTGGGTAATGTACCTGGCGATCGAGTGTTTAAATTCGAAATGATTTGCCTCAATTGTGCTTTCATACTCGGATGGAGGATGAATTTCCTTGCATAATGGCTTCCGTTCGAGTGATATGCTCACGCATTAAGGCTTCGAGGGTTGCTAAAGGATAAAATCATGCTTGTGCGTACTGTTGTTGCTATTATCCTTGAATATTCAGATTTGGCATTGAAGATTGTTGTGGTTGCATACAATTCTGATGTGGTTGCATCTGGTCTTGATGTGAATGCATTTGAGTACTCTGGCTGTAATTCTGCTGCTGCTGATTGTAATGCCCTTGTCTATAATTACTTGGATTAGATGAATTCCCATACCTGAATGTCAAAGCATTCTGATTTCCCCAAGGCTGTGAGTTGTGTGCAAAATTATTATAGAAATTACCATAGTTATTATTGACATAGAAAGCATTCTCCGCATGCTATGGACAATCTTCATAACTGTGATTGTCACCTCAAATCCGAGAAAATGTAGGAGCATCAATTGTTGAGTGACTTGAATGGGTGCAACGTCACTAGTCGTCTTCATGTTTTTTATCATGTTTGCGAGTGAAGAAACTTGCACACTCAAAGCAGATATATCATTTAATTCAATAACTCCAAGATTAGATTTACTTGTGTAACTTTAGAGATTGGATATTGATAATCATTCTGAGCAATTCTCTCTCGAATTCTAATAGCTTCATCGTATGTACAGTCCAACAAAGGACCATTAGAAGATGCGTCGACAAGATTTCTTGTTTGTGCATTCATCCCGTTGTAGAAAATTTCAATCTGTGTCTCTTGTTGAATTCCATGCATGGGGCAACATCGTAGCAAAGATTTATAACGCTCTCATGTAGTATGAATATTTTCATCATCCAGCTGATGATACACAATTATATCATTTCGAAGACAAGTATTCATAGTCAGCGGGTAAAAATGCAAAACAAATTGTGTTACGAGCGCATTATACGATGAATATCATTTTTCGCACCACCACTGTGGCCAGAACATCATTGTCGCACCACGACTACGGCCACAACATTGTTCCAACATTGATAAATATCAATTTTCTTCTCTTCACTTATTCATTACTTTTCTTTTATTTTCCTGTTTATAATCTCATCATTTTCTCAAATGTCGCAACACTCATCTTCTTCCTCCTTTGTTAGATTCTCGTCGGAGTGCTGTCGTTGTCGTCGCACCTCCACTAGCTTTGGTGATTCTTTTCTTTTCTTCTCCATTTTTCAATATCCATCATTCTTATAGTAATAAAAAAAAATCCTATATCATCTATTTCAATTGGTTTTAATTTTATTTTTAAAGGTTATAATTAGTGACTCACTTTTTCAAGTGACAATTTTCTCTAGACTCTATTCACTCTTCAACCCAAGACCCCCGATGATCCATCTTTTATTCTGACTTAATCAAGTCAAAGTAAGTAATAATGGAATGAAAACTCTTATTTTCTTCCCTACTTTTTCCTCTTGGTTGAATCTATATAAGACATATAGTGTAAATTTTCCCTTGTGTATTGACATATTATACTTTATGTTTATTGAAGGCTCGATTGACACCTTTTCAAAAAGCTCTTAGTTGAGGGAACAAAACTATCATGGGAACAATTATTACAAGAGTGAGTTCTAAACAAATGATTTGATTTAAATGATTAATCACACAAAGTGATTAAAAAAGGATGATTTATAATGGAAAATCACCTTGATAACAAATTGATATTCCTTTGGTTAAGATCCAAGTGTAGACATTTGTTAGAGTGGAGTTTCGCACCAAATCGACTATCAGGTATGGGTCTAACTTATTACAAGGTAAATACATATCATTAAAAATGCTTAAATCATATATTATTACTTGATCTATGTTTTTTGTGAATACCTTAAGTATTCTAAAGTGAGAGATTAAATCTGTCAAAACAAACTACACAAGTAAGTGATTTCATACTAACTATTTAAGAAAGCATGTTGTATGATTATATTTATTATTGATTTGAAAATCATGTTGGTCTCATTCTCCTGATAAGTGATAAAATGACATATATGAATTATTCACAGTTGTTAAAAAGAGATGTATTGAAATATCAAGATTAAATGTGATTTGCATGTCAAAACATGCCTTTGTGATACTAAAGTGTTAAATGATTCAATAAGCATGTATTACATGCCTAAAGTGTTATTCTGTAATAAGTGAAAATATATTTATTTTGTCCATATCACATGCTTGAGATGAGATATGTGTAAGGAGGAAGTACTCGCAACTTTGTTTGCACTACTAGCAGTTTATCTACACTACTAGTGCCTTGACCACATTAATGAAAGTTTATCTACAGCACTCGCACTTTGTCTGCACCACTGGTAGTTTGTTTACATTATTGGTGGCTCAACCACATTACTTACAACACTGTTAGCATTACTAGCAACACGGTCCACAAATCAAAGTGTTTGGATGGATGAGTTCTAGGGAACTCAATTGAGGAGTGTAGCAATGATGGGTAAGATGTTTTAAACTAAATCTACATAACTGTTTTATAAAAAGTGCATTGTCATGATCATGTGCATAAAATTGAATATGTAGTATGATACCCAAACTCAAATCGAGCGTACTTTTCTTGCTCATTAACCACCATTCTCGGAGCATAACGGTTGAGCCTCAAGAGCTCCACCTCGTAGTTAGCCATAGACATATTACCTAGCCTTAGCTTGATGAACTCAAGCCTCCTTGCCTCGACATATCTCACTCCCACATATTTCTTCTAGAAAACCTCTAGAAAATAATCTCACGTAAGACAATCGGCTTGGGTACTCCTCACAATAGATTGCCACCAACGGTAGGCCTCACCACGTAGTAACGACACAGTCCCCTTGAGTTTCTGCTCAGGGGTACACTTTATATCATCAAGAATCCTCTTTGTAACCTCCAATCAATACTCGACTATAGTGGGGGTCGTCCTAGCAATGCCCCTAAACAGCTTAGCCCTACTCGATCAGAGCCTCTCAGCAATGGTGCCACAACTGTTAGCATCGGATTAGGCACCCACCACTAGTTCCAAAACTCGTAA
Source organism: Kokia cookei (assembly GCA_039519145.1). NCBI lineage: Eukaryota > Viridiplantae > Streptophyta > Magnoliopsida > Malvales > Malvaceae > Kokia > Kokia cookei. The sequence continues at coordinate 25,237,884 of CM076903.1, read as the reverse complement.
CATGGCCTACGATACAACCTCATTTGTAGGCTCTTGTTGACTCTCATCAATAATAGGTGCTCGCTCCACATTCTCCGTAACAAGCTCAATGGTTCGCACCCAAGATGCGGATGAATCGATTGGGTTCCTTGACCTGATTCTTCACGAGCTCTCATTCCCCTAATTCTAACATCGCGAGTACTCATTTTAAAGTTTTATGCAGGCTGTCAATAGAGATAAGTTTTATCGTTATCACTTGGATATTTTTCAATCAAAATTTTGTTTAATCGCTTTTATACGAATTTCAATTATTTATCATTTTTCACAATCTAAAGTTGTCTCAATCTAAAAGTTAACTATAGTTTCATATAGTTTCACAATCTATAGTTTTCACATTTCTATAGTTTTAAAGTCAATAGTTTCACATCTAAAGAATACTTACCTCGGATCAGCTTCGGGAGGTCTCAGATTTCTTTATAAAATATCACATATGACATGTTTTTCTCAAAATACTCTTTTATGATGCATAATTTTTTTCAAAAACATTTTCACCCAAAGTTCGAGTTTTAAACTGGGCTCTGATACAACTAAATGTAATCCCTTAAATCGGGCCTAAACATTACGGCCCAATCCAAGCAATTACATGGGTCATGATGATGGCCAAAGCGTTTTTATAAGAAAACCTCATTTGTCTTGAAAAAAATGTCATTTTTAAAACATCGTGATCCTTTCAAATAAAACTTTATTTTTTTCCTTTATAATTAAAAATATCCTTATTGTAACTTAGTATTTACAACACAAATTTGCAGTGACTAATAATCACTAAAATGTTTATTAATCATTTCAAAATCATATGAAAACAATTCTTGCGATATTTATTCACAAATATCAAAATAGAAATTTCATGCCATAGTTCATAATTTAAAAATAATGTCCCAAAAATATTAAAACAAACTCAATTTAAAATCCATAGTAAAAGTCCAAAAGAAGTTGAAATAGTCCATAAAACCCCAAATCATATCCAAAATCCATAACCACAAAATCATTATACTGAGAGTCCTTTCGAAGATCATAATTCGAATCTTAATTACGAGGATTACCTAAGACACACGAATATCATGGGTGAGATTTAAAAGGCTTAGTGTGAGATCAATACAAATACTTATTTTAACACATAGCATAACACATCCAATCATCATAAACACATCTTCCACAGAGTTCACATATATATTTTTTTAGTGAACATAACATGACATGCTTATGAACAATGCACAATTTAAAAGCTTTCCTATCCATCTCCTCTACACACCAATATCGAGTTCCCTAGAACTTGTCATTCCATTAACACACCATTTGTGGACAAGCCACCACATAGATTCTGATAAACAGTCACATAGCACATCATGGGTAAGCCACCACATAATTGCCGATAATGGTCACATAGCACATTGTGGAAAACGGCCACATAATTGTCGAAAACGGCCACATAATCACAGTTAAACTACCACATAGCTTCCTCCTTTCACAAACCCACCCCATCATGTCAGATGACCATTTTAAAAAATATATATCATTTTTCACATATTCATGCTCATAGCTCATATTTCTTGATTTTTACACATATGCATGTATCATTTCACACTGCACATAGCTTTCACTTTAGCAAGCTTTAATATACATATCTTTATATTAAAACATGGATCTTATAATACACATTCATTTATCACATATTTATATCATATCATATCAATCTAGCCATAAATCACATAACATAGAGTTTAGATCAACAATACACATATCATATATCACAAGTAAAAAATTTTCCCAACACTTAATAGTTTTGGACACTTACTTAATCTCCTATTCGATTGAGTTTTTCTACTCCATACAACTACTTAATATACTCTCACATTAATTAATTAAATGAAATTTTGTTTCAATAATAATAATAATAATAATAATAATAATAATAATAATAATAATAATAATAATAATAACTTCACTTAAAATGAGAGTTAGATACCACACCTTAATCTGTAGATCCGATGGCCATAATACTTTTTGAGAAGATTTCACTTGGATCTAAGCCGATAAGATGATCTATTGTGTAAACACGTCATATAATTAGATCTATCGGTCATGTTTATAATATTCAGGATTTTAATCGATTATAGTAATCCTTACCAACACTTAACCTTAAATCGAGACTTGGATTCGTCACTCTTGCGATATCACAGTATTGATTTCTCGGAGGATTATTTTTCTATCCTTTATGTTGACATGAGATCGTATTAGTACTTATGATTTTTGAAATAATAATAATAAAATACGAAGTACTAAGGTCCTATACCATTCGACCAAGTCAAAGTAATTCTAGGTGTAGGATTTACAAATCCAAAAACCTCACTTACTCTTGTTTCAACATGGAAAAGGTAGAGAACTTGAGAATGGGACAAGATCAGTGATTGATTGATCTAAAAGTAATCACATAAGTGAAAAAAATACGAGTTTTAGTCACTAGAGTAATCAAAAAAAGAAAGAGGAAGCAAAAAGGAATAAATTGGTCACTGACGATGACGACGATGGTGGTCTGACGATGGCGATGGTGGTCTGACGACTCGAAAGTGGTTCAACTATAGGGGTACAATGGTCTGCCGGTGGTGCGAAAATATAAGGAGGGATGAGGGTTCGGTCTCTTTCAATTTAAAGAAAAGAGAAAAAGTAAGAACAAAAGAAAATCGATGGAGGAAGTAGGTGACCCGTGACAGTTCATGGCGACAGTCATGATGGCTCACGATGGAAGAAGGGAGGGGGAGTGAAAGGAAAGAAGAAGAGAAGTTGGTTGTGGATGGTGGTTAGGTGGTGGTGCAATAACACTCATGGTGGAGGAAAAATTAAAGGGTGGTGGTAGTCAAAAGAGAGAAAATAGAGTGGAGAGGAGGACAAAAAAGAAGAAAAGGGAGGAAATGGGGAGTATAGCCAGCTAGGGGGTGTTTTGGTTGTCAACACTTGAATTTTTGGTAAGATGGGTGAACGGAAAAGGTGAGGGAACATAAAGCAATAAGGGGGATGTGTTTCACTTCAGAAGGCAAGTTTGACTTGTTAATGGAGGAAAGGAATCCTTCCCATATGGCAACAAGGTGGACGACAAAGGCTATTATGCACATGCTAAAAATGTGCAAAAATTAAATAAAAATAATGTGAGCATAGGGGTTTGAACTAGGGACCACTAAGATAATTAATGAGCTTCTTACCAATATGCTACCACTCTTCCTTGTGTTCAATATTGTGCAAATATTTTTAAGGCATAGGAGCTGGCAGTATCATCCTTTTATAACTAAATTAAATGAATTAAAACAATAGGATGTGACAAATAACACTAGAGTTAAATGTAGTGGGACCGAAGGCACAGTTGTTAAATCTGAAACTATCGCGCCTGATATTATTTCTGGTACATTCTATCCCTTTGATATTATTTACTGTATATGCATTGATTGATACTAGGTCGAATTACTCATATATTTGCACCGCATTAGTAACAAGACATTTTATCCGAGGCTTACAACAGTACATATTCTATTCGTCCAGGTAGTACTAAGATGTTTAATGATATGAAGCAGATGTATTATTGGTTAGGTATGAAACACAAGATATCTAAGTTGTAACTAAAATGTCTTGTTGTCAACAGATAAGCTGAACATCAAGTACTGTCGAGATTACTACAGCCTGCCATGATTCTTGAATGGAAATGGGAACGGGTTATGTTAGTATCTAGATTGCCTGTATCACCGAGGAAGAAGGATTCGACTTGGGTTATTGTTGATAGATTGACAAAGTTAGCTCATTTTATTATGGTCAAAATTGATTATTCACTCGAGAAAGTAGTCGAGTTATATGTATTAGAGATTTTTAGATTAAATAGAGTATCGTTGTCTATTATTTCTGAACAAGATCTGAGATTCACCTTGAGATTTTGGGGAAAACTTTATGAGGCTTTGGGATAAATTTGATTAGTGAAATTGAGGATAAATTTCGCATTATTCGAGACTATCATCGGATCATTATCTTTCATATTCAGGTGAGCCAGTAATGATTTCAGTTCGAGATGTTAGGAAACTTCAGAATAAATAGGTACTATTAGTAAAAGTTTGTGGCATCGAGTACAGTACCGAAGAAGTTATGTGGGGAACCGATGGATTGAAGAAGTCACAATACTCGAATAGATTCTCAAGTAAAAATCTCGAGGACAAAATTTCCTAAAGGGGAGTTATAACAACTCGTTTTTTATTGGTGTCGAAAATTATGGTTTTGTGACCACAAATCCGATGAGTAAGCCCATATAGTTATTTAATATTTACGAGTCAATTGTAGTATTTTATTGATTTATGGCTTAATACTATTTATAAATTGAACGAATAGATAAGTATAAGTGGTTCAGTCCAAAAGTCAGGTGGTTTATGAAAATGATGTATTGAGACCTTGTTTTCGTAATTTGAGGCTGTAAATATTTTTATTAAATATTTATAGATTCATATTATAGGTGAATTGAAGTTTGGTTCGATAATTTTGACGATTGATTGTTGAATTAAGGTAAGAATTGAATTGTAAAAAAGGTAAAAGTTACCCATTATAGATTTTAAAATACCAAGGGATTAACATGGTAATTAAACCATTGCCAAAATCTCAAGCTGTGGTGGATCTCAATCATTTCACAAACCTTTGGGTTATTTATTCATTAGGTCCTAATACTTTAAGGTTAAATTGAAATAAACTTTAATTAATTAATAACTAAAAAGTAATTGAAGGACCAATTATGTAAAGTAATTGAAGGACCAATTATGTAATTGGACCCTCCTTAAATGGCCAAACTGTAGGAATGGTATGGAATTCTAGTTTTGTGGTTAATTGCTATTAGATCATTATTAATTAGTAATTAAAGTAAAAAAGGGTTAAATCATAAAAGTTGCAAAAGTTTATTTGTATTAAAATTGAAAGATAAAGTAAGGGAATTAGAAGCTAAATATACCATGTGTGTGTCAAGTAGATGGCAATGGGCTTGAATTATGATATTTTATTTGATTTTAAAAGGTAAAATTGTAAATATAAAATATTAAGGTAAAGTTAAACTTAAAATGAAAGAATAAACCATCATCTTACTATTTTTCACTTTAGAAAATCGATTACCCATTGTTAGGGTTAGGAAATCTTCGTTCAAGCTTTGTTCTGGATGTGAGTCTCAAGGCCCAATTTTAGACCCATGGATGTGATGGGCTCACATTACCTCAAGGCCCAACAAAAATGTAAAATGCCAAACAAATCAAGCAAAGATTCGATCAAAGAATTGTGACGACTTTTTGGATGGGGTCCAGGCATTTTTGGGTTTAGATGTCCCATGGCGTTCGAAGATCTATCTCTTAGCTTCAAAATGCACTTTGAATCACTCAATTTCGAGTTCGTGAGCTCAAGTTATGATTGTTTTAATAAAGTCTGTGTTGATAGAATTTTTGGATGTGATTATGACGGAAATTACGAGTTTCGAGCTTTTAATTCGAGTTTAAATCATATTGAGTTCGGGTTTTAAGCTTAATTTTTATTATATATGAGCCCAACATAGTATTTATCAACTCTTATTATTTTATCTCAAATTTTTAATAATTATTAAGTAGTTTAAGTTATTTAGGAGTTTTATGTCAACAAGAAAGTTCAGTTTAACACTACTTCTTGTTTAGATTAATTAGAATTCTAGTTTACATAAGAGTTTTATTTAGGTTTATTTAGTTAACCTATATATATGCCTTAGCATTGTACATAAAAAAACATTGATTTTTATTCTTTAGATTCAATAATAATTCTCTTTGAGTTTTTCTTCAAGAATTGCTCTTGAGTTTCTTTTAGAAGTTATTTTAACAATCTTTTAGATCGTGGGAATCATCTTCATGCTTTTTCTATGGATTCTTATCGTTTCAAAGGCTTCTTAGGACGCGTTCTTATATTTTCTATCATTGTTCTATCGTTCTTTTTTGGTTTGGTTTAAAATCACAAGATTAATTCTTACCTCATTGAGAATTTAATTTTTCTTTTTAAGTGCATAATTGTGAGGTTTGTGTAATTTTTCTTTATGAGTGCTATGTTTTCTCTTTCAAATTTGTCACAATGTCTCATAGTGGAAAAGGGAGTGATGACTAGAGTGACAAACTGCTAGTTACCATTGAAAATCTCACTAGTTTCACAACGAAGTTATAACAAGATCTCCATGATGTCAATGATAAGTTCGAAACCATGTTCAATAAGTTGCAAAAAAATTTGGACAATCGAGAGGCAATAGAAAAGACAAAGGGATGCTCTATTTCAGACGGAGCAATACCTTAAATTAGTTGTGGACTAAGCAAATGACTTAACATTGGGGTGCTAATGATGATGATGAGGTTGAACAACCTCATGCTTGTAAACCTCAAGCTAGATGTGTCCCTCATATGGAAGATGATCCTTTGGTTACTAATGATCGTGGGCAACCTTTGTTGGCAAAATCAAAGTTCTCAATTCGAGAATTTCATGGAATGAATGATCAAAAGACTTATTGTGATGAAAGGAATTGTCATAAATTAGTTTGTCAATACAAGGGGAGATGGCCAAAGAAAGGAGGAATTCGATTGAGCTATCACCTTTTGTGCAATGTTATTAGTATACTTCAAAAAATCATGAGGGTTTTCGATGTCCAATTAAATATCTAACTAGAGAAGAAAGTAAGTATGACTTTATGCCTTTTATTGACTCTTACTCTAGTAGAAAAAATATTTGTGATGGCGAACATTGTGAACTAGAAAAAGATTACAATGAGAATTTTTTCCTTGAGTTTATAGATGAAATAGAAACGTCATGTTCTCCTACTAAGATGTCTTGTACTGAATTGAATACTCAAAATATTTGTGAGGGGATATGGAAAATGAGGAAAAATCATCTATGGGCTTAAGCATACTTCTAGTCAATAGTATTACAAATTTTACCAAATGATTATCTCATTCGGTTTAGAGATAAATTTGGTCGATAATTTAATATACCATAAGTTTAGTAGGAATAAGGTTCTATATTTGGTTTTATATATTAATGACATCTTGCTTGTCAATAATAAGTATAGTCTTAATAAATGCCCTAAGAATGATTTTGAGATTACAAAAATGCATAATTTTTTTTTTTTACATTTTACCAGTGAAAAGTCTAATGTATGTTAAAGTTTATATACATTAGAATATTGTGTACACTTTGGAATGTTAGACATATATTTAAGCAAACCCTGATTTGGACCATTGGATAACATCTAAGATGGTTATAAGTTATTTTTAGAGAACAAAAGATTACATGCTCACATAACGGAGGTCTGATCAATTAGAGATCATCAGGTATACAGACTCCGATTTTGATGGAATATGGATACAAGATTTTGTCATTAAGGTGCAAATTATGAAAATAAATTGCACTCTTTTATTCCAATAGCATATAGACTCTAAGTTCCTAATTGTTAAAGTAAAAAGTTTAGAGTGGTTCGGTGCTTATAAAGCATATTGGAACAAACTCCATGATTGCGGATCCGCTTACTAAGGGACTACACCTAAGGTTTTTCATGAGCATACTGCTCATAAGAGTGTAATGTCATTTTAGGATATTTGGTTTTAGTGGGAGTTTGTACTTTTAAATGCTTTTATGTTATAGACACATTTTCATTTATTTCAGTTTACAGATTTTGAGTTTATTTTCCGAAGAAATAAAGTTTATTTGGTTTATTCACACTCTAATTTCGGTAAAGTTTGATCTCACCAAGGTTAAGGAGGACCAAATGGAAATAGGCATGCTTATATCATATTGCAATGTAATTCCCATTTTATACATCCATACTTTATCTATGTCATTTGGTTGTATTAATATACTTGATTAGGGATGAATTTAGTTACTATATATATGTGACGAAAGTCGACTTGATTCTATATAACATAATTAATAGACGAGATTGTTCGAAATTTTGGATATGATAATAAAATTTTGAGCTCATAAGGTTATATAATGACATGTAATTTTAAAGTAATTAGTATATACATGTGGTCCAAGTGGGAGATTGTTGAAAAATATGAACATCACATATATAATAAGGGTAATTACATTTATTATTTACTATCATAATAGATTAACCTAAATTAAAAGTGATCTAATGTTAAAACTTATTTGGATTTAATTATTAAATAAATTATAAGTCAAATATGTGTAGATACTCTTAGTAACTAATTTCTAATTTCTAATTGATGATGAGTTGATTAAAAATTAAGACTAATATACCAAAGTTATATATTTGGGTTATCGTCCCCAAATTACACAACAAGTTAATTTTTCTAATATCTCATCTTTAGAAAAAAAAGAATCATATTCTAAAATTACTTGGGTGCTAATTTAAAAAATCAAAATCACAAGATCAATGAATTTCAAGAAATCAATGAATTATGCTTTCACATTTAATTTTGTTAATGATTTGACATGATAGATCCTAATTTATAATTTATTAAATTTTATTTCATATTTATGTTATGATTCTAACATGAAATGGTATTTTGTTCAATAAATATGTTTTTATTATATCTTGAACACAATTGACTATTAAACTTTCACATGGGTTTGAAATATACATGTTCGCCTCTTACGCTACCCCTTTTTTTTTCGTTTCCGCGGTTCATATTTGGATTGCTTAAAAATTGTAAGACTTGCAAGCAACATCAAAACATGAAGCCATACAAGGACGAAATACAGAACCAAGAAGATCTCAAAGCAATCCCAGTCTAAGAGAGAACGATCAAAAAAAGAACACATACACTCAGTATTTAAGATGTGCCAAGTATGAATCCATATAGAATTAATTATATATTTATTTATTCAGCCAATCGTTCTGCAGAGAGTGTAAAATGATGAAAAAGTGC
>CM076903.1:25120270-25228848 GCA_039519145.1 Kokia cookei | reverse complement strand
ACCAACTCTACTGCAGCACCTATAGATACTAGTGAAGTGAACCAAGGCGAGAGAGTTGTATCTAAAGGAATTGTCGATGAACGAGAAAAGGAAACTCTACAAATTGTCACCCTAATGCCTATTGTCCGCCCATCAAAGCTGTCAGCGCAATCGAAGATGTCGATGCAACCTGAGGTATCTCTACCTTTGCCTTTCCCACAAAGATTTAAAGAAAATGAGCATCACAAACAATATCAGCAGTTTCTGACAACATTAAAGCAACTTCATGTCAATATCTCTCTCGTGGATGCTCTTGCTCAGATTCCTAGTTATGGGAAATTTATGAAGGAGCTCCTATTTAAGAAGAAGAAGCTGAATGATATTAAAACGATTGCACTCACAGAAGGTTATAGTGCAGTCTTGACAAATAAGTTACTGCCTAAAATGAAAGATCCATGAAGCTTTACGATCCCATGTTCAATTGGCAACCACTACTTGGGTAAAGCTTTATGTGATTTGGGCGCTAGCATTAACCTTATACCACTGTCTACTTTTAGAAAGTTGGGAATTGGTCATATGAAGCCCACTGCAGTGACATTACAGTTAGCAGATCGATCCTTGGCACAACTTGAAGGACAAATCAAGGACATTCTAGTTCGCGTGGATAAGTTTGTGTCCATGATGGATTTCATTATACTTGACTGTGAAGTAGACAAAAAGGTTCCAATAATCTAGGGTCAACCATTTCTAGCTACCGGACGCACTCTCATCGACGTGTATAAATGTGAGTTAACCATGCGAAAAAATGATGAACATGTCACCTTCAGTGTTTTTGAAGCTATTCTCTGTAAGGACAAAGAAGAATGTTACATTGTCGATGTGCTAGATGAATTAATTGAGGAGAAATTCAATAATCGAAGCACATTATTTTCTAAAGAATTTACGATGACATCGGATAAAGAACTTCTAGCTAATTGTGACAATAAGGTTGAAGCGAATAACATTGAGCTTAGGCGTGGATGGCAGATGGAATCTCTAGACCTAACCAATAAAACAACTCTAGTTTTTAACACGTATTCTTACGAGTTGGCCGGTATGCATGGATTATCATAAATCAAATGCAGCCACAAGGAAAGACCACTTTCCACTTCCTTTAATCGATCAGATGTTGGATAGGCTTGCTGAAAAAGCCTACTATTGCTTCTTAGATGGTTATTCTGGCTATAATCAGATCGCTATTGCACCGGAGGATCAAGCAAAAACAATGTTTAGTTGCCCCTTTGGTACTTTTGCATTTCATCATATACCGTTTGGTCTTTACAACGCACCAGCCACATTTCAAAGTTGCATGATGGCAATATTTTTAGATATGATTGAGGATTATTTAGAGGTATTTATGGACTATTTTTCAGTTTATGGGAATAATTTTGATCAATGCGCTGACAATTTAGCTAGAGTTCTAAAGCGATGTGAAGACACACATCTTGTGCTGAATTGGGAGAAATGCCACTTGATGGAAACTAAAGGAATTGTCTTAGGTCATCGCATTTCTAGTAAAGGCATTAAAGTGGAAAGAGCTAAGGTGGAAATTATTGAGAAGCTGCCTCCGTCGACAAATGTGAAGGGTATCCGAAGTTTTCTTGGGAATGCAGGTTTTTATTGTCGATTTATTCGAGATTTTTCCAAAACTGAAAAACCCCTATGCTTATTATTGGAGCAAAACAAATTCCTCTTTAATGATGCATGTTTGGATGCATTTCTTCAAATAAAGAAGCAGCTCGTGACGGCACCTATTATCATTGCACCAGATTGGTCTCAACCATTTGAAGTTATGTGTGATGGAAGTGACTTTACTGTGGGTGCCGTCTTAGGACAACACAAGGAAAAAATATTTCACGCTATATATTACGCCAACAAGACTCTTACAGAGGCTCAAATTAATTACACAACCACAAAGAAAGTGTTGTTGGCTGTAGTCTTTGCTTTTGACAAATTTTGCTCATATCTTGTCGGTGCAAAGGTTACTGTATTTACTGACCATTTAGCGTTGAGATATCTTTTTGTAAAGAAGGACTCAAAACCACAACTGATACGTTGGATCATATTATTGCAAGAATTTTATATAGAGATCAAAGATCGAAAGGGGTCAAAAAATAGAGTTGCAGGTCACCTGTCTCATTTGGAAGTTGGTAGTATAGACGAAAATACACTTCAAATTGTCGACACATTTCCTAAAGAGAAGTTATTTACTATCGACGCAACCCCATGGTATGCGGATGTGATTAATTATCTGGTATGTGAGAAGCTATCCTTAGGTGTCACAGGCCACAAGAAAGAAAGATTTCTTCGAGAAATAGAGAAATAATATTGGAACGAGCCGTACTTATTCAAGGTATGAAAGGATAATATCATTAGGCATCGTGCTTTGAAAAAAGAGATGCTTTTAATCTTGAAACATTGTCACGATACTCCTTATCGAGGTCATTTTGGTGGCATGAGAACTGCTGCAAAGGTTTTTCAATCAAGGTTCTATTGGCCTTCATTATTTAAGGACGCCCACAACTTTGTGCATCAATGTGATCGATGTCAGCGCGCTAGTTCTATATCTCGACGCAATGCCAATCATGGAAGTTAAACTCTTTGATGTTTGAGGTATAGACTTCATGAGACCATTTCCAAGTTCATTTGGAAATGTCTATATTCTAGTTACTGTTTACTATGTATCAAAGTGGGTGGAAGCTGTTGTAGTCCCGAAGGATGATGCAAGGATAGTACTGAAGTTTTTCCAAAAGCATATACTCACCCGTTTTGGCACGCCTAAAGCATTGATTAGCGATCAGGGCTCTCACTTCCACTGTAACCAGGTGGCAGTCACACTGAAGCGGTATGGAGTTAATCATAGAATGACGACCACTTACCATCCATAAACCAATGGAGAAGCTGAGGTATCAAATCAAAAAATCAAGAATATTCTCGAGAAGACGGTGAACCCCTCAAGAAAAGGTTTATCTACTAGTCTTGATGATGCTTTATGGGCACTGAGGATAGCATACAAAACCCCACTTGAGGTGTCATCGTATCAGCTTGTTTTGAGAAAAACATTTCACTTGCCTGTTGAATTGGAGCACAAGGAAATATAGGCGATTAAGCAAGTGAACATGGATTATAAGGTTGATAGGAAGAAGAGCCTGTTAGACATCACTAAACTTGAGGAATTTAGGTGAAATGTTTATGAGAATGCGGTAGTATATAAAGAAAAGACTAAAAGATGGCACAACAAAATCATTTTGCAGCGACAATTTACTACAAGTCAATAGGTGCTATTATTCAATTCTCGACTAAAATTGCACCGAGGTATATTGTGCTCACGTTGTTTTGGACCATTTGAAGTTGTCGAAGCATTTCCTCATGGTGCAGTCATAATTAAAGACTACATGATGGACACAAATTTAAAGTGAATAGACAACGGCTAAATTATTATTATGGCCATAATGATCACAAACAAGAAGAGACAATTAAATTGGTCAAATTTTTCTAATCTCTCTTGACATTTTTATCATGTAATTTTATTTTCTTTTGTTTTTGTTTAAGTTTATTTTACTCAGTAATTTTTGCAGGATAAGTCATCTCTTTTGTTAACGCATGTAGACTCTCCATGTCGACATAACTCGTTTGCCTGTACTGAAATTGCCCATCAGAAAATCAGAGTATATCAGGAAACAAATCATACCGTTTCATCCATCAACACCCAACTGTTGGATCGATTTGAACGGGTGTAATCCTATTGGACGCATTTATTCTTGTAGGCTTTATGTCCTTTCCTCTGATACATAAAAGACACGCCTCTCCGTTTTCCCTTTTCATGCCCTATAAACAACCCTCTTTATGCCGATTATGCTATTCACAAAGATGTCATTTTTACTCACATCCTTTCTTCAAGGTTACACCTTTCTACCTTATAACTCTCTTTACTTACCAACACCATGGCCAGAACTCATTGAGCGAAGAAGCCAACTAAATTTGTTATAGAACCTTCATCCTCTGCAACAGTCATTCGAGAAACAGAGCATCTAATGTCCAAAGAGCCTGTGATGTTCCTCACAAAGGCAACTAAAGACCGTTTCAGAAGAACATGCTGAAAAGGAACTATCAACCAGAGCAAGGTTTCCTCTTGTTGAAACAACAAGAATTGGGGAAAAAAAATCCACAAAACCACAGCGAAGTTAAAATGGGAAACTTTATTCCAAGACCAAGAAATCTATTATCCATCTCTTGTACGTGAGTTTTACACCAATCTCACTGACCATGAGTCAGAATTTGTTTTTATTCATGAAGGTCTAATCCCTTGAGATGCTGCACACATCAACGAGCTCTACAACACCATAGTAGACAAGGATGAGCATGTTGCATTTATTGAGGAACTTACTGATGAGGCCACAAATATTTTGGTGAAGGATCTCTACGTTAAGGGAGCCACATGGATGGGTTCAAATCCAAACAACTATACCATGCATAGGTGCTTTTTAACATTGCAAAGCAAGGTTTGGTTCTACTTTGTGAACTGCAGATTGTTGCCTTCAACACATAGAACAACTGTCACCTTTGATCGAATGTGTCTGATACATTCCATCATTAAGGGAAGAAAAACTTATGTCGAGGCAATATTGCACTAAGAGATTACTGACTGTGCTACCAGACAAAGGGGAATATTTGTGTTTCCCTCACTGGTAATGCAGTTGTGCCAGCAAAGGGGAGTTGTACCCCGTGATGGAGAAGAGATCTTGGAGAACAAGGGCTTTATAAATGAAGCATTAATCGAAAGAATGACTTGAGGGACAGATATTCCCACAGTAAAGGAAGCAGATACAAGAAAAAGAAAGTGAAAAGCAACAGTAGAAACTTGTTATATTTTAGCATTTTCTTATTGTTGCCTTCAACACATAGAACAACTGTCACCTTTGATCGAATGTGTCTGATACATTCCATCATTAAGGGAAGAAAAATTGATGTCGAGGCAATATTGCACTAAGAGATTACTGACTGTGCTACCAGACAAAGGGGAATATTTGTGTTTCCCTCACTGGTAATGCAGTTGTGCCAGCAAAGGGGAGTTGTACCCCGTGATGGAGAAGAGATCTTGGAGAACAAGGGCTTTATAAATGAAGCATTAATCGAAAGAATGACTTGAGGGATAGATATTCCCACAGTAAAGGAAGTAGATACAAGAAAAAGAAAGTGAAAAGAAACAGTAGAAAACAAGGGTGCACATGTGACTGCAGATTCATCTCTGTGGCGTAAAATGAAGGAAGTCGAGAAGATAGTAGATTCTATAAACATTAGGCAAATAAAGCTTTTCTCCACTGTGGAAGACATGGAGAGGTCACAAAATTTATTCTACGCTTATACCAACGCCTAGAATAGTGCTGTTGTGACCACATTAAGGCGGATGAGCAAAGCACCTTTCCCTGAATTCCTAGTATTCCCTCCAATTATCAAAGAATATGAGCCTTCAACTGAGGAGGCTAACTCAGGGGAGAAAGACCAATCAGTGGCTTCCCTTCCAATGGTGAACATATCTGATGATGAGAAGGAGGTCGAATCAAGGGAGGTGGACGAATGTTTGTAGAATATTACGAGCTTGTTTGAGGAAGAGTTCACTGCAAGTCCAGATGCCCATGTTGCTGAAGAAGAGACTCATGCTGATGGGGAGGAAACACAAGTGGAAGAAGAGGAAGAAAAAGATGAAGGAAAAGAAGCTGAGGAAGATTCAGTTGAAAAATTTGTCCCTGCACCCGAAGTTGTGGGTGTAACAATTGAGGGCTTGGCGCCAACTAGAGCGAGTTAGGCGGAGGCTGTGGATGAACTGGATGAGGATCATAATCCTTTGGCTATCGTGGTCTACACTGGACCACTCGAAGTGATCCATCCAATAGAAGCCACAACTAATGATGCCGGGGCATGGCCAGATGTTGCGAAGAAATCTGAGGATCGAGCAAAGCCAAAAGAAAGAAAAAGAAAGCACTCCGAGGACAAGAAGCACAAAAAGGATAAGAGGAAGAGAAGAAAGAAAAATCACCATGCAACCACATCAACGGCTGCAGAAAATTGAGTTAGCTTTGTGTCAGTTCTTATCTTTAGTTTTCATGCATAGCATGTAGCTGTAATTTGTAGTCTGTTAGTAAGCATTATCATCACATTCCCATTGTTATTACATTTTAATTGTCATTGCATTTCCATTTGTCATTAGAATTTAGTGTCAATGCATTGGGGACAATACGGACTTTAGGTTTAAGGGAATGTATATGGAATTTGGAAATTGCACCCACATTTCAAAAAATTTTCTTTTTGAGTTAATGAAGCATGCAAGGTTATTGCAAATGTGTTTGAATTTTTTTTCAATTTATTCTTAATTCTTGAATCATGTGAACTGTTAATGAATTAGATGGATAATTTTGACTGAATGTTATATCTTCAATTCTTTGATGAATGATTTAGATTGCATTAGTAATGGATGAATAATATCTTTCTTTGAATCTTGAATGAATCTGCCATTTACAGTTGTTTGTATATATATATATATATAAATAAATAAAAGACACTCCAATGTGGGTGTATTGTGAATTGTTAAAGAGGGAACACTCTAATGCAAGTGTTAGAAAAAGTAATCTAGCCAAAGGCTATCACTGCAAGAGTATGTGTCGGTGCAATTACATACTCCTTGGGGGTTTGTTGCACTCCATCGTTACTTCTCAGGAACAAGGGTATAATAATGCAACGATATCCCTCAATCACATATATAAAAAAAAAAGAAAAAATGAAAAGAAGAAAAAAGGTATATGTATATCTTATTATACAATAAATGTTGTATTGGTAGATAGAATTCAAAATTTGAAGCATGATGCTGGCTTTAATGAAGTTGCAATCTTAGTTATTCATGCTTATGAATTGTCGGTGCAATATTATGTCATTTGAATGTGATTCATTCATTGGGATTTTAGATGAATCAAGTTGCTAGAATGATTATTTGCCTTGATAAATTTTTGTATAGCCTTGCTAGTTTCTATTTTACTTGAGGACAAGTAAAACCTCAAGTTTGGGGGTGTGATAGTACTAGAAAGAACCATTGATTTTTCTTTACTTATTGTTTAAGTTGTTCCCATTTCATCATCCTTAGCACATATTTTAGCATTTTCTAGTTTAGTCTATTGCATTTTCTAACTCAATGGACCTTAGCCTAGTTGCTCTTAGTTTTGTTATATTTTACTACTAATGTCGTTGCATGAGCATGTCCAGAATTGTCACTGTAGAAACTTGTCCAGAATTATCACTGCATGAACATGTCCAGAGTTGTCACTGCATGAGCATGTCAAGAATTGCGCCCTAGTCGCTCTATGAACGTCATAGCAATGTGCAAGCATACACTATCGATGCAAGTATAGTAGACAAAAGTAAATCTTTCGAATATTGATCCCACAAGGATGGGTGTTTGTTGTCTAAAATTGTCGGTGCATTGAATAAGTAAAATGCAATAAATTGTGAGAATGGTTGACGAAGCAATAATGTGAAAACAAGGATAAAATGTAATAAAGGTAAAATGGGATCCACAGCGTGAATAGTCAGTAGAAAACTAAGTGTGGATTACAAGGTAAAAAATAACAAGTAATTTTTCGATGCAATGAAGTGCAATGAACATCTTACCGAACTTGGCTTTTCTATTAGATCTATGACTTTAGTATGCACACTAACCACACCTTCCAGTGCTAGCAATGCAACACACTTAAGAACAAGTGGATCAAATTCCTTCAATCCCCAAACAACTTCTATTGTCTTGCCTGTTAGTTTAAACTGTCATTGCACCTTCCAGTGACTATGACTGCAATAACACTTTCGTGCTAAAATCATTCAAACCTAAAGATTAAACAGTAAAGACAAGCTTGGATAAAATATCAGTTAGTCTAAATATCAATGTACTTCCATACAATCTTGAAATAACAAGAATTACCATCGTTTAAGTAAGAAATATAAAAAAACAAATGGAGAATACTATGTCTAAGCTACTTGACTTGCTCTCTTACTCTCCTCTTGTGTCACATTTAAGATCTCCTTGTCAGGAGCTGGTCTGTATCGCCTTCATGTTGATTCACCCGAGGTGTCTCAAGCCTCCATAGTCTAAAAGCTCAAAAGCTAGGTTGAAGAAGATAATATTGTAAAATGGGAGATTAAGGGGAAAAGAGACTCCTTTCTCTTTCCTTGTGAGTGTTTATATCTAGCCCAAATTGTACAGGTGTCTATTCTGCAAAATTAAGCTGTACAAGTTGGTTATACCATATTGGACAGCTCACAAATTTTTGTCCTTTTCAGACAGCTGTCAATTGCGGTGACAATTCTGGGCACAATTTTGGACACGTTCATGCAGCGACAATTTTGGACATGTTCATGCAGCGACATTCTTGGGTGCAATTAAAGAATACTTATGTAGTGATAGCCCTAAATGCAATTGAAGAATATTTATGTAGTGACAGTCTTCGGTGCATTCCGAAAATATTCATGCGGCAACAGTTTTTATGTTAAATCTGGAAGTGCTCTTGCAGAAACAGTTTTGGGCGCAAATTTGGATGTTATTTTGCAATGACAACTCTGTACACCTTCATGTATTAATCCTTCTGGACAGGTTCCTGCAGTAACATCTTTAAGCGCAATACTAAACAACTAATGCAGCGACATTATTAGTAAAAACATGATAAAATTAAAGAAAATTGGGCCAAGCTTCACTAAGTTAGAAAATTCAATAACTAAGTTAAAAAGACTAAAAATGCATGCTAAAGATGATCAAATGGGAACAAATTATACCATAAGTGAGGAAAAATCAATGGTCTTTTCTAATGCTATCACACCCCCAAACTATACCATAAGAATGGTTGTCGGAGCAATAATATGAAAACAAAGATAAAATATAATAAAGGTAAAATGAGATCCATAACGTGAATAGTCAGCAGAAAACTAAGTGTGGCTTATAAGGTTAAGAATAACAAGTAAATTGTCGGCGGAATGAAGTACAATAAACATCTTACCAAACTTGCCTTTTCAATTAGATCTATGACTTTAGTATGCACACTAACCACACCTTCCAATGCTGGCAATGCAACACACTTAAGAACAAGTGGACCAAATTCCTTTAATCCCCAATCAACTTATGTTTTCTTACTTGTTAGTTTTAATTGTCACTACACCTTCAAGTGACTGTGACTGCAATAACACTTTCATGCTAAAATCATTCAAACCCAAAGATTAAACAACAAAGGCAAGCTTGGAAAAAATATAAATTAGTCGAAATATCAAGTGTACTTCCATACAATCTTGAAATAACATGAATTACCATCGTTTAAGAAAGAAATATAAAAGAACAAATAGAGAATACTATGTCTAGGCTAGTCGACTTGCTCTCTTACTCTCCTCTTGTGTCATAATTAGGAACTCCTCATCAAGAGATGGTCTGCATCACCTTCACGTTGATTCACCCAAGCTTCCAAGACGAAGAAGATAATATTGCAAAATGGGAGACTAAGGGAAAAATAGACTCTTTTATCTTTCCTTGTGATTATTTATATTTAGCTCAAATTTTACAGGTGTCTATTCGGAAAAATTATGTTGTACAAGTTGGTTATACCTGATTGGACAGTTCACACATTTTCGTTCTTATCAGACAGTTGTCAGTTGTGGCGACAATTCTAGGTGTAATTTTGGACAGTTTCATGTAGCAACAATTCTAGACATGTTCATGCAATGACTTTCTTGGGTTCAATTGAAGAATACTTATGCAGCGATAGTCTTGGGAGCATTTCGAAAACATTTATGTAGTGACAGTCTTGGGAGCATTTCGAAAACATTCATGCGGTGATGGTTTTTGGGTGAAATCTTGAACTGCTCATGCGGCGACAGTTTTGGGCACAAATTTGGATGTTATTTTGCAGCGATAACTCTGTACACCATCATGCATTGATCCTTCCGGACAGGTTCCTGCAATGACTTTTTTAGGCACAATACTGAACAACTAATACAACGACATTATTAGTAAAAACATGATAAAATTAAAGAAAATTAGGCCAAGCTTCAGTAAGTTAGAAAATTCAATAAGTAAGTTAAAAAGACTAAAAATGCATGCTAAAGATGATCAAATGGGAATGAATTATACCATAAGTAGGGAGAATTCAATGGTCTTTTCTAATGCTATCATGCCCAGAACTATCGTCGCATATGATAGCTATCTGGATAAAAAACCAGAAATGCATGAGTTGTTCAATCTGGTGTAACTAACTGGTACGTCCAGAGATTGTTAGATTTATAGGAAAGGACACCTGTATTATTCAGCTGAAGATAAATACTCATGAGGAGAAAGAGAAAGGAGTCTTCTTTAGGGGGTTTTTCTTTTTTAATCCATTCTTGAAGCTTGTGGCCAAGGAATCTTCAACTTCTCAAGAGCGAACTGTCGTGAAGAAGGAGGTAGATTTGCTCCTGACGAGGAGCCCCTAAGTACGACGCAAGAGGGAGGTAAGAGAGCAAGTCAAGTAGCTTAGGAATAGTATTCTTCATTTGTTCTTTTACATTTCTTTTCTTAAACGCTGGTGATTAATGTTTATTTCATGTTTGTATGGAAGTACACTTGATTTCTAGACTAAATGATATTTTATCTAAGCTTGCTTTTACTATTTAATCTTTGGGGTTCAATGTTTTGACCACGGAAGTGTTATTGCAATCATTGTCACTAGAAGGTGCAACGATAATTTAAACTAACAAGTAAGACAATGGAAGTTGCTTGGAGATTGAAGGAATTTAATCCACTTGTTCTTGAATGTGTTGCATTGTCATCATCAGAAGGTGTGGTTAGTATGCATATTTAACTCTTAGATCGAATAGAGGAGCCAAGTTTTGAAAGACGTTCATTATACCTTATTGCAGTGACAATCACCTATTCTTTAAAACCTTGTGAGTCACACTTAGTACTCTGCAGACTATTCATGTTAGGGACCCCATTTCGTTATTATTACATTTCTTCTTTAATTTCACCTTATTGCTTCAAAAATCACTCTTACAATTTTATTGCATTTACTTATTCATTACATTGACATTAATAGACAACAAACATCCATCCTCGTGGGACCGATATTCGACAGTTTCACATCTGTCTACTATACTTGCATCGATAGTGTACACTTGCACATATTTGCTGCAATGTTTACAGCTGATCAGTTGCATAGGTGGAGGGGGTGGTAAGTCATCGGCCTCGGAGTCATGATCACCTAAACACATATATCTCACATTAGATTTCCCAAATTAAACCTCTAAATAACTCTAAGTACAAAATTCAGAGTAAACCAGCTAAAACGAGTCTTTCGAGTTCGAATTTGACGAAACAAATTCAGGACGTCGAAAAACGATAGAGTAGGATTTTTCAAAAAAAAGTCAGCGTTCAACGTTTAATTAGAGTTATCTCTCGGCTATTAGAAGTTCTCAAAGTTGCCCTCTTCTTCTCACAATCTAAATTAACTCGGTGTTCAGAAAGTCAATTCATTCCAAGGATGAGGTCAAACTCACTGAAAGTTAACTCTAACAAATTAGCAGAAAAGATTTCCCCTTGGATCTCGAGAGGACAGTTGCGATATATCCTATTAACCTCTACGTAAATACCCATGGGACTTTGAACAGTAACCGCAGACTCAACATTTTCAATAGAAATCTTAAGACCCCAAGATACCGAACTCGTCACATAAGAATGCATCGAACCATTATCAAATAAAGAAAAGTAAGGGATAGAGTGAATAGAAAAAGTACCTGCTATAACATTAGGCTCATAACGATCTTATGCCTCCTAGCTGCAAATACTAATGCAGGCTACCTCGCCCCAGATCTAGCTACTCCACCACTCTGAATCGATTTACCCCTAGTAGCTAAACCCAATGCAATCGGTCTAACCTGTCCTCTACCCCCAGCAGGAGCCTGAACCGAAGCCTGAGATTGACTCTGCACAAATGAACTAGTAGGAGGATAGGGACAATCCTTAAAGAAATGCTCCTGAGAACTACACCTAAAGCGTGCCCCAATCTTCCTCCAACACTCGCCCCCATGCCTTTTATTGTAATAAGAACAGAGATGAAAAGGGCGAGGACCAGTAAAACCACCAACACTACCTATAGAAGCTGTCGAAACTGTCAGCCTTACTCTCGGATAACTAGGCTGAACTGCCTCCCTTCTAGGCCTCTTAGCAGAAAGACCACCAAAAACAGGCTGAACTGGTGTGCCTGCTGGCTTTTTACCACACTCCTTATCTTGAGCCCTCTGAGCTTTTGTATGAGCCTCCAAACTCTCAACAAATCTAGCTCGACTAACCAAATCATTGTACTCTAGCATGATGCATATTAACCCCAACTTGGAGCGAGAGTCACAGTCTCTTCCTAAACCAATCATACTTCTCTTTCTCATTAGTAACCAACACAGATGCATAAGGACCAAACTCAGGAACTTAATCTCATAGTCATTAACAAACATGTCTCCCTACCTTAAATTCATGAAGTCATCCCTACACTTATCAAGGAACTCCTCATCCACATAGCAATCTTGGAAGACCTCTTTAAAATAATCCCAAGTAATCTGACTAGCAGGAGTAGACTCACCCACAGTATCCCACCAATTTTGGGCCTCACCCCGTAGTAAAGAAATAATAGCCCTAAGCTTTTGCCTGATAGGGAAGTTCATCGCCACAAACAATCTCTAAAGATCCTTCAACCAATACTCAATAATAGAAGGATCTGTACCAGTCCTACCCTCAAATACCTTCATTCGATCAGCTATAAAATCGGTAGATATTAGCCTCCTTGGAACCTTAGACTGACCCCCAACATATCCACGAAGTAATCTCAATAATTCCCGACTAACCGTAGCACTATCCAACTCCACGGTCTCATTATCCCTAGTGTCAAGCACATCACCAACAGGAGCTTCCTCAGCAAGTAAGTCTCCCTTAGTAGCTTGCTGACCCTCAATACTTACGAGCAGCTCATCCTCCTCAACATGAGGCAATTCATCCACATTCACCTAAGGCTGAATTACAAGGTCATTAATGGCCCTAGCAGTATAGCCCTGGCCTCGACCTTGGCTGTGACTAATCATAAGTCTAGAACTCCTACGTTGTGGCATACTATCTATCTACATAAGCAAAAAGTACTAAATTATGAATTGGTACCGAAGATTTAGAATAAATCACAACTTTAATATATCTATACAACAAAAATTATTTTATAACACATTAATTAATTTTAAAAAAAAATCCTTATTTAACCCTCAAAACTTTTTAAAACCTTTTTAAACCATGTCTAGAGAGCCTCATAGTTTGAGAGTTGAACTTGACTCTGATACCACTATATGTAGCCCCCTTTACCCGGCCTAAAGGATATGATCGGATCTAGAAGGTTATTTTTGTAATTATACCCAGACACAATCCGATAAACCACAATCATTCACATACATACACATTTATATATATATATATATATATTTATATATAGTCTAAAAATTAAATAATTAAACTCCCAAAATAAATGCCAAAATCCCCAAATTAAAATCAACTTACAATCCCAATAAAATAATAATCGACAAAATATAACGAAATCCCAAAATAAAATAAAATATGAAATAAAAAATACTATAAATATGCCTCCGGGTACCAAGTCACCTATGTCTCGGGTATCTATAAAGGAAACTGTAAGGAAATGAGCTAAAAAGCCCAGTATGTCTCTAAAGTACATACAACCTAATATATATTATCACAATAATTTATAACACAAAAAGTAACCACAAAACATGTTACAATCATAAGCACAATGCAATGCACCATACTCCAACACACCAACAAAGTGAAAAGGCTCCCTAAAACCCCTTCCATCTAATCGTCACCAATCACAGTAAAGTTTTAGTATCGACTGTTTAAAAGGGTGATAATCACTTCTTCCACCGAACAATCCCAACCCATGAACACACAATGGTATGATCACATGAATATCTCAGTTTTAGTCTCAGTCTCAATCTCATGGTATTTCTCATATATCACAGTACACAGTAGAATAATCACAATAATTTAGCTACATGTCATATATATATGCATGATAATATCAATAGGCTTTACACAGCTCAACCTCAATCATACCATCTTCGCATCGCAATATAATCATCACAATAACAATATACCTCAATAACAACATGCAATCACATATGACATAACATCTCATACAATAGGGTATATTACAACTAGAAACACACCTCTAAGAAGTAGAAACTCTAACGATAAGGAGGTTGTCCACCACCTAGTGGTCGAGTACTCGGTCTAACGGGATTAGATCTACAAACACAACTAAATATTAATATTATTTCTATGCCACCAACTAAACACAAAACGAAACCAAAATAACTCACGGGTAATTCTCGAAACTAGTGCAAGAATAGTTTGCACAGGTAGAGGAGGAGCTAACTCTTCAACCTCGGAGTCGTGATCATCTAAACACAAATATCTCACATTAGATTTTCCAAATTAAATCTCTGAATAACTCTAGGTACAAAATTAAAGATAAAATAGTCAAAACGAGCCTTTTGGGTTTGAATTTGACAAAATAGACAGTGAAAACGAACTCAAGATATAGAAAAATGATAGGTTAGGGTTTCTTAGAAAAAGTCAACTGGTCAACGAAAAAGTCAACGATCAACAATCAACGGTCAATGGTCAATGGTCAAAGGTCAATGATCAACGATCAACGGTTAACGGTCAACTGTCAACTGTCAATGATCTGATTCAATCAAAGTCAACGATCCGTTTCGATCATAGTCAACGATCAAGTTCGAGTTGGGTTCGACCAACGGGTTCAGGTCGGGTCAAACCGATTGGGCTTGGTTCACTTGGTTTGGGTGTTGGATTTGGTTTGGGTTAAAAGGTTTTGTTTGGTTGAATTTGGGCTTAAGGTTATTGGGTTTGTTTTGGGTAATAAGGGTTTGGGCTAAGGCACTTTAGGGCCCAATTTTAACACAACATAAAGGAGAAAATAATTAAGGTTTGCTTTTCCTCCCAATTGGCACCGTTAACACTTCCACCACTATAACTTGTGTCTATCCAACAAAACCACACCCAAACACAACCCATCTTGAAGCCACAACACAATTTCAATAACTTACCAAGGTTCAAAACGATAAAGAAATGACGAACTTCGACGGAGCTCACGGTGGGGAGAAGAATCGAATGATTAAAGGCACGGATTTCCTCCAACGACGATGACGATGGTGGTTTTAGAGGGTAAGTTTTGACCACGCAAACACAAGGGAAAGAAAGATGGGGTGGTGGCAAGCACGAACGGTGAACGGTCGGAGTTTAGAGGTTGAACAGAAAATGAGTAAAGGAGAGGTTGAGAGAAACAGTAGAGGTGGGTTGCAAAATATGGGAGAAGAAGGGACAACAAAGCCTAAATACCCAAAAACAATGTGTCAATTACTCAGAGGTCCCTAGGCAATTCTAGTATTTTTGTTTTGACCTAAAACCTTCACACGCATAATGATTAGGTCCCAAAGTTTCCAAATTAGCCATAAGGTTCCATCTAGAGTTCAATTAAGTCCATAATATTATTGAATTTAATGAAAAAGACCTTCAAATTCCCAAAATTTCCCAATTTAGTCCCTAAATAAAATTAAGGTGTTACACTAAGGTTTTGGGTTTTGAAGTTGGGTATTGGTTTGAGGTTTGGGCTTAGGTATTTGGTAGCCCACTTCATAACTTATACCATATGGTAATTAGGGTTTCGAACCTTTGATCAGTGGCATTCAAGCACGGCCTTCACACACAGCACCCGTTCATAGGATTTCCACCAAAAAAGGACCAAAAGTAACACCCCAACACCAAGCACAACTTACCAATACCTGGAACAGCTTGAAATGATGAAGGAACAGTGGCGCATAAGGGAGGAGAAGAAAGGTCGAATGATTCCTTTGTCGCTTCTCATAAACAACGAATGGTGGAGGAGGTTTGAAGATGAGGGTTAGATCGCGAGATGACGAGGAGTGTTTTGGTGGTGGCGGTACAAGGCACGAACGACAGCAAGGGCATCGTCAGAGATCGATCAGAAAAGAACCAAAGAAAATAGAGGGTTTTGGGAATTTTAGTAAAGGTGGTGAAGTGCAAATGGGAGAAGAAGAGTCATAAAGAGGGGAAAAGAGGTTTTTATACCCAACAAAGTGAGGCATTTACTCGGAGGCCCTTAGATAGTTTTAGGGTTTTTGGTTTACTCCAAAAGCTTTACATGTATCACAATTAGGTCCCAAAATTTCCAAATTGGCCATAAAGTTTTATCTAGAGTTCAATTAAGTCCATAATTTATTGAATTTACGTAATAGACCCCCAAATTCTCAAAATTTACTAATTTAATCCCTAAATTAAAATTAAGGTGTTACAACATGTCAATGTTCCTAAGCCATATGACCTAGGTTCTGGCCACACGATCATGTGGCCCTTGTTTTCAAAATTTTCCATGTTTTGTTATTTTGTTTCATATTAGTCCATGATTATTTCCAAACTATTTTTATGGTCTTGTAAGCTTGATATAAGGCCTATAATTGTATATATTCTATGTATAATGGTTTAATGATGTTAGTTCATTCGATGTGGGTTGTATTATTTTGTAACCCTAATCTGACTTTAGAGAACAAAAAACATCCATCCTATGTTCTTCTCGAGAAACTCCCCCAACTTTTTCATGAGAATATAAAATCTCATTGAAATCCCCTCCTACCATCCAAGGTGAAGCGTCCCCCGTCTTCAATGATTTCAATAAGTTCCAAGAATTCGCCCTACCACGTGCAAAAAGAGTCCCATAAAAATCGGTGAAGCGCCATTTATTAGAATTCAACAACTCACAAACATCAACATCAACATCAGTAAAGTTCTTAATGAGACAATTATATCACCTCTCCATGCTAAACTTAGTCCCCCCTTAAAACCATCAACTTATACATCAAGTCCATTCTGAAAACCCAAACACCTTCGAACAATTGCCATACTTTTATTATTTAATTTAGTTTTCGATAAGAAAGCTAACTGGATTATACAATTTCAGCAAATGTCGAACTCTTCTAATTGCCCGGGAGTTCCCTAAACCTCAGACATTTCAAAATAAGATTTTCATTGTTGTCGATCGGCTTGCCACATGGCAGTTGCTAATCCTAATTGGGAAGTAACGGGAATGTACTCTTCAGTGTGCATTTCTCCCTCCACGAACATTGGTCCCACAAGTTCACATGTCTCCACTCGTGCTTTCTTATTCATTTCACTAACAAAAACATATCCACCAGCCTCTAATTCAATTTAGACAATTTTACGTTTCGGGCCCATGACCTTAACTTCAAAACATTCATTCTTCTTCACTCTCCCTTTCCTCTTCCATCGGGCCCTACTCAAAATGTTTTCTTGGCCCACCCCTAATTCTCCCTGACCGACAAAATCTTCAACGCAATCAGCAACCATATCCACATCATTCTGGATAACATCAGATATAATCCTACCAATATTTCCAAATTCCTTATCTTTTGACAACGCATTGACATTGGAATTCCCCAAATTACTCCGTCCTTTTAAGGCTTCCATATTAGGAAATAAATCCCCATGATCCCTGATAGTGCTAGAAATAACCATTATTTTCTCCCTACTTATTAGTTAAGTTGTTCCCATTTAGTTATCTTTAACACATATTTTAGCATTTTTTAGTTTAGTAAATTGCATTTTCTAACTCAATGGACCTTAGCCTAGTTACCATTAATTTTGTCATGTTTTGGTACTAATGTCGCTGCATGAGTATTTTCAGATTGTGTTCAAGATTGTCGCCACACCTGACAGCTGTCCGGATAAGAATAGAAATGTATGAGCTGTCTAGTTTGGTATAACCAACTTGTACGACCAGCAACAGCTTGATTCTGACGAAAGGACGCCTGTATAATTTGGAAGGATATAAATACTCATAAGGAAAGAGAAAAATGAGGTCTTTTTGGGAGGTGCCATACTCTTCTTCAACTTATCTTTGAAGCTTTCAGCTATGGAGGCTTTTGCTCTCACGAGTGAACTAAGGTGAAGAGATGTGAGACAAGAGGGAAGTGAGAGAGCAAGTCAAGTTGTTTAGGAATAGTATTCTCCACTTGTTTCTTTTACATTTCTTCTCTAAACACTGATGATTACTATTTTTTTTTATCATGTTTGTATGGAAGTACACATGATTTCTGGACTAAATGTTATTTTATTCAATCTTGATTCTACTGTTTAATCTTTGGGTTTGAATGTTTTTAGCACGAAAGTGTTATTGCGGTCACTGTCATTGGAAGGTACAGCAACAGTTTAAGCTAACAAGCATTGACAACGAAAGTTGCTTGGGGATTAGAGGAATTTAATCCACTTGTTCTTAACTATGTTGCATTGACATCATCGGAAGGTGTGTTTAATGTGCATGTTTAAGTCTTAGATCAAATATAGAAGTTAAGCTTGGTAAGATATTCATTGCACTTCTTTGCAACGACAATCACCTATCCTTTCATATCTTGTGAGTAGCACTTAGTATTTTGTTGAATATTCATGTTAGGGATCCCATTTTATTATTATTATATTTCGTCTTTATTTTTTAGTTATTGCTCCGACAATTATTCTCACAATTTATCTAGCTTTTATTTGTTCATTGCACTGACATCAATAAACAAAAGACAACCATCCTCGTGGGATCGATATCCGACAGACTCACATCTATCTACTATACTTGCATCGACAGTGTACACTTGCACAATATTGCTGTGACGTTAAGCAGCCGATCAATCCCTCTCAATCAGTAAGCGTTGACTCATCACTGAAATCGGACTGGCAAAATTTCTATCACCAGCCATATCATCATCACCATCGCTTTCCTTTTTGTCCCTAGCATCCTTATGCCCCGTATAGTAATGCTCCCTCATAAGCTTCTTTGAAGAGAAGCCAAATTTGAAACTTTATTTACCAAACAGAATAGATTCAGCTTTTAGTGCAACCGTATAAGGGAAATCTTCAACAACTTTGTCCTTATCAACTGTTGATATCTGCCCACAGTCCTAAACTCCATGACTCAGCCGTCCATATCCAAAGAAAAAGGTTGGAAAATTCTCATATTTAAACGATATCCATGTCTTATCGCCATCACCATCAACAATAAAAAGACCCCTACGTGGTGGTTTCTGCACATCCAAATTAACTCATAAACAATAGAAATCACCTTTTATCTCTGATCTTTCGCCTCCTCCAAAGGTCTGACCAGCAGCGCTCACAAGATCCTGCTTACCACAGCCTGGCGGGCAAGGTCCTATTTTCATCCAAAAAGGAGAAAGAATCTGTTTTATTCTCGTACGATCCATGGGGTTAATTAGCCATTCAAAAACTATCAATTGTCTTATGAAGAGCCAAGGCCAACCCTCTATTATTGCCTTCAAATCTTCAATGTCATCAAAAATGATCATAAACAAATTCTTCCCTTTAAGTTGAATTTGAATTTTTTTTCCTAGTTTTCCAAATGCATTTCATTTGTGCCCTGAAACTGTCAGGATTGTATGATTTCTTAGACCACATCAAACAAATCAGTATCAGTTTCTCACTTGGTGCAACCAGCGAACTTTTAACAGTCAATTGAACGAGCTCTTCCTCAAGTAGAGATCTCCATGATGCTAGCCCAATCAAAATCACCACCGCTCCACTACTCAACCACAGCAACCCTGTATCTCTGAGGCACTAGAGAGAAACACTCTTGACTTTTTAGGACATAGTCTCAATCAACTTAATAAACTTTTAAAGTTGTATTAACATTTGGCATTAAACAAACAAAAATTGTTTCTCCCTAAAACCATTAGTTTCTTAAGCAAAATTATTTCATTGTAATTGACCTAGTACAGAATTATAGCGAAGCAATTATCGAACGTGCTTCACCACATGCTATCGCACTGGAGTACAATAATGAGAGAAAGACCAATTCTCTCCAACTATCAACATAAAATAGTAATCATTATATTATAAAAATTAAAAAGGTCTCAAAGCCTAGAGCTGACCTTGTCATTATTAGATAATTGAGATTTGTTGGTGGTTTGCTATTTCTCAACTTGTTATTTATTGTAAGTACTAACCCCTCAACCAACCACTATTCTCTTTATTTTTTTTATTGTCACAAATATAATTATAATTATGATTAATATTGTCACAACTATAATAAGAATTCATTGTTATAATCACGATTAATCTGATAATAAAAATATACTTAAATTAGAATATATTTTAACATGTTGGAATTTAAATTAAAATAAATCTCAAAAGAAAATATATTTAGCCAATCATATATTTGTATTATTTTTTAATATTTTTTGAACTGTAATTTTGTTTTAAATAATATCTAATCTTTTTTTTTTTGTATCCATAATTAATTTATGATAAATATTTTAATATATTCATATATATGTATATATCTGTATTTTGTATTCATATATTATCTTTTACTTAAAATTACGAAACTTAAATGAAAAAATATGCTTACCCTGTCTTTTAGTATCATGTGTGTTTTTAAAGATATAATATCATGTGTTTTTAGTAAACTAGATTACCTTTCCCCACATTGTGGGTGACAATTTTTTATATCCTATACTTATTTTATGCGAGTGGAAAATATTTTTTTTTAAATTAAAAAATAATCTTTTTTAAATAATTATGTTTTGAAAGTAAAGTTTATTTTGTAACAATCTCATTATAAGTTATGATTATATCTATTCTTTTTTATACAATATTTAGAATTACTCATAGCGTCTTCCCAATTCATAAATAAGAAGATAATGTACTTTAATAGATTAAAATCCACATTTTCCTACATTAATAACAATACTTATATCGATCGAATTAAAACTTAATCCACAAAGTAAAGTAATTTTTCTAAGTGGTGGTTATTTTAGTTCTAATTTTAATTAAACCATAAAAGTGCTAAATACCCATTGTTGTTGCTTATTATAGTAATTTTAATTTTTTTAAAATATATGTGACACTAAATTCTATCATTTTTTATATAAACTTAAAATTTTGTTATGTGTATGTATATGAAAATTACGTATTTAAAATAAATTTTATGTTTAAAAATAACATACAATGAATAATGAAAAGTATGATCTAGAACTAATTAATAATAATATAATAAATATGTATTATATATATATATATATATGCAATTGATAGAGGTAGTAAAGTAAGTGCATAATAAAATTAAAATGTAAAAAAATTAAATAAGTCATTGGTTGAGTGGTAAATTAAAGATTTTATCAATGTTACTGGTATAAGTTCAAATTCAATTATATGCAAATTTTTTATTGGGTTTTTTAAAATAAAAAGACTAAAATACACTTGAATAATATAACTTATTTTTAATTATACTTGCATAATTTATTTTGTAATTTTTTTATTCGAGTTAGTGTCTATTGACTCGTGAAACCAATTCAATCAATGACTTAAATAATAGTATAGACATACCATTTTTGAAAGTAATGAAGTGTGCATAATAAAATAAAACATAAAAAAAATTAAAATAAAGATTTGATTGAGTGGGAAATTTAATGGCTTACCAATGTTATTTAAACCCCTGAAATATGTACAATATTAATATGCACACTTTAATTTAAGCTTTAATTGAACGGGAAATTTAAGGTTTTACCAATTCAATTGGCGTGAATTCAAATATCACTATCTGCATATTTTATGTTTATTGATTTTTGATAAAATAAAAAGACTAAAATACTCTCAAATAATATAATATATTTTAATTACGAAAGAATATTTGTAATTTCACTAACTGAGTTGGTGCTCGTTTGACTTACGACACCAGCTTAGTTGGGGGCTTAAATAATAGTATAAGTATAAATATACAACTAATGAAGATAATAAATTGTGAATATTAAAATAAAAATGTATAGAACACATCAAAATGAAGTTTTGATGGAACAGTAAATTTAAGGACTATAAGGACGGGCCAATTCAATTCGGGTGGGTTTAAATCCCACCATATGCATACTATTTTTTGGAATGAAATACTATTATCAGTAGGAACCATGAACAAAAATAGTGCAAAGACATGGCATATAGTACAAATGATAAATAATTCACTACAAACTAATGTACAAATGTCTCTAAAAAGGACAAGTTGATAGTAACTACAACACTAGAATAATTTAGAAACAAACCAAATATGCATCAACTTGATCAAATCTCTAAAATTTGTATTCTAGTCTTACCATAATCAAATCAACTTGATGATGAAAACCTATCAACCAAGAAAAAAACAATCAAAAGTTCCAAAAAACCCATCACATCAATGGTCCACGGAAGGCCAAGTCTCAAGAGACCATCCTTATTATCTTGAATTTATCAATATCACTGTGATTTATCATGATAAAACCACATTTGCTTTCAAAAAAATACACTGAACAAAATAAAACCACAAAATTGTGGACAAAACCAAGATAATATGAACTAAAATTAAAAACAAAATGAAACTATGAAGAAAAATATATTGAAAAAACCACGACCAACTACTAGCCCAAATATCGATGCTGCCATCAACAAAACAAGGATTTAATTTGAAAAAAAATTGAGTGGCTAAGATATTTCTATGAAGAGATTTTGTAAATCAATAACATAGCATACCTATATTTTGATTTTCATTGGTTTTATTTACATAAAAATATTAAAGTAGCCTAAAAATAATATAATTTATTTAATTACAGAAAGATATTTCCATAATTTTTTTAATCAGGTTGGTGCTTGGTTTGACTCATGATATCAATTCAATTAGGAATTTAAATAATAATATAGATTAGATTATGACGAACCCATGTTATAAGTAAAAAAATTTATGAATAGGTAATTAAAGTTTAAGTACAAATAATATTTTTAAACCCTAGGTCAAGAGTTCTCTCTCTATGCTTCAAGGGAACTGGGCGACTGTGTTTTGAGGCGTAAAGGAAGTGGTGGCTTAGGTCTTTAATAGCTAGTGATAAGGTCTCTTTGTTGACCGAGGAGATGGTACAACTTGTTCTTTGAGGCTGTAAGTTAATCCCAAATGCGATTCCCACGTTGGTCTGCTCTGTGTGGACGAAGAAAAACTATAATCCTGATAGTTTTCGTGCGCAAATGAAAAGTATTTGGAAGACTAGGAAAAAGTTTAATATAAAGATTGTGGGGTAGAATCTTTTTCTGATTGAGTTTAATGATGAAGATGATTTGGAATCTATTCTTGTTGCGCGTTCGTGGTTGTTTCGGAAGTAGTTGGTTATTTTAAGAAGTTGACAGGCCCGATAGATCGCACACAGATCAAATTAGTGGAACTCCTTTGTGGTTAAAAGTTGGTCCTTATCTCACGGATAGTGATAAGGACTTGGATCATGTAATCGATTCTACATTTGGGGGTATACTTCATTCAGAGTTTATAGGTGATTTTTGTTGTTTACAAATGTGTGTGGATGTTCGTAAACATTTGCGAAAGAGGTTTTGTCTCGATGGACTCTGAAAAAAAAACCTGAGTGTCTTTTAAATATGAAAATCTTCCTGTTTTTTGCTTTGGGCGTGGTAAAATAGGGCATGGTGTCAAAAGATTGTGTTGTGCTTACACAAGAAGAGAAGGAATTACCTGTGGGAGAATTTTAATATTCTGTGACGCTCAAAGCCGAATCTACTCTGGTTGGAAAAGAGAATTTTCAGATTGGTCTTTCACGTCGAAAACTTGTATCACAATGTGTCTATACGAGTTTCGAAGGGGAGGTATTGACCGACTATACAGAAGGCCATTCGAACGGAGGTGAAGTGAGGAAGGGGGAGAAAAGTGTTTCGATGAGGGACGAAACTAAGCTAGTTGATAGTAGGGTGGACTCTGGTAGTGTAGCAGCAATGCGCTTTGTTAGGAATTTAAATTCAATTCAAAGTCTAAATACTAATCTGTCTTTTGAGGAGAATAATGAGGGGAGTATGGGCCAATTTTTAAGTAACAGGCACTATGCTTTGTCTGATGAAATGTCGATTATCTTTGAGGGACTCAATGGCATTAGTTCTAGGGCCAAATGGAAACAGCGAGCTAAGGTGGGCAGAGTTGAGGGTAATTGGTCAAGGGATTCAAAAGGAAAGCGTAAAAGGTCAGAAGGTGTTGGGGAAGGGGATTCTCCTTTGTTCATATCTACGAGTGTTAAAAAAACTCGGGTAATTAGTGCTTCCCCTATGGATTTCAAGTATTCAAAGAGAACAAATGATTGATGGAAATGGATGGGGTGGAGTTGAATAATGTGGAAGTCCATGATTGTTTACAGTATGGTTTAAATGGTGTCTCGGCCAATTCTCCTATTATATCAGCAGCTGCCTTGGGGCAAGCTATCCGATCGCAATGAAAATCTTAAGCTGGAACGTCCGTGGGTGGGGAACTCACGGGCCATTCAAAACCTTCGGTATGTGCTGAAGGGTCAAAAACCCCCAAATTATCTTCCTCATGGAGACTAAAGTTGATAATTTACAGATGATGAAAATTCATAGAAGTTTTGGTTTTTTAAATGGCATTGAAGTAGCTGTTAATGGTTCTAAAGGTGATTTGTGTCTAGCATGGAAGGATTTGGCTTCTGTGTGTTTGAGATCCTTTTCTAATAATCATATTGATGTTGATGTGTAGGGGGATAGTGATGATACTGTTTGGAGATTTATTGGGTTCTATGGCTCCCCGTATGTGCAAAATAAGAGAGAAGTTTAGGACTTGTTACGGAGGCTTAATCAGTCGTAATCTCTTCCTTGGTTGATTTTAAGGGATTTTAATGATATCCTTAATAGTTTTGAGAAGGTAGGAAAACTTGCCTGTGATAATCGAAGAATGTGGGCTTTTCGTACCGTTTTAGAGGGCTGTCAACTTTTTTACCTTGGTTTCTTGGGTGTTTGGTATACTTGGCAACGAGGGAATTTTTCCACGAATAATATTAAAAAGCCTCTTGATAAAGGAGTCGCTAATGCTAGATGAAGAGAGATGTTTCCCGATGCTATGGTACATCATTTGACACATTCTTATTCTGATCATTGCCTTTTTTTGGTCCATTTGATTAAACAACTGTGTAGGATCTTCCCTAAACGGTTTCGTTTTGAGGTTTATGGGTGTTGAAAGAGTCCTTTGAGATGAAAGTTACCAAGCTTTGGAGTTTTGGCAGTAAAGATTTATTGAGTAAGTTAGAGAATCTGAAACAAGGTTTGATGTGATGGGCTTTAGACAAAATTCAAAAGTGTCATGAGGAGAAGAAACGGTTAACATGCGAGTTAGAGTCATTGTTAAATGGGGTGATTGATGATGATAACCTTGGCCAAATTATTGATATTAAACTCCAATTAAATTTAGAGATTGATAAAGACGAACTTTACTGGGAACAACGAGCCCGAGTTAATTGGCTGCGAAAACGGGATAAAAATTTTAAATTCTTTCACAATTGTGCTACTTATAGAAGGAGTAAAAACAAGATCCGTAGTTTATGTGATGACTCAAGACGGGTTGTGTATGAAGAACATGAGATGGCTGCCATTGTGCGATCTTACTTTCAACATCTCTTTGCATCGAATGGTGCAGTTGATATGTCCCATATTCTTTCAGGTATTTGTCATGTATTACTGATGAAATTAACTTGAAATTAGATGCGCCTTACACGGAGGAGGAAGTAGTAATGGCTCTTTGAGAATTGGGACCTCTAAAAGCATCGGGGGATGATAGCTTGCCGACATTATTTTTTCAGAAGTATTAGCATGTAATTGGTAAGGATGTTTCCTCCTTTGTATTGTGCATTCTTAATGATAACTTTGATTTGAAGTTAATTAATATGATAAATATTATTTTAATCCCTAAATGTACCCGCTCGAATACTATGGCTAAGTTTCGACCTATTAGTCTTTGCAATGTTATTTATAAGATTGTTACTAAAGCCATTGTGAATCGTTTTAAAGGGGTTTTGGATTTATGCATAGATAATTCCCAGAGTGTTTTTGTCCCAGACAGGTTGATTTTTGATAATGCTCTCATTGCTTATGAAATGCTCCATACTTTTAAATAGAAGAGATTTAAGAATAGGGGATATTTGGCTCTTAAACTCGATATGAGTAAGATCTATGATAAAGTTGAGTGGCATTTTCTCCGAGCAGTTATGAGTAGAATGAGGTTTTAAGAAAGTGGATTAAAGTGATCATGAAGTGTATATTTACTATTCTTATTCAATGATGATGAATGGAATTTTAAGAGAAAGGTTTAGTCCAGGGATAGGTTTACGTCAATGAGATCCCTTAAGTCCCTTCCTTTTCCTCACTCGTAGTGAAGGCCTCTCGACTCTCATGCGATTGGCGTTAGAGCAAGGAATGATTAAAAGGGCTAAAACTAGTCATAATGAGCCCAAAATCTCTCACCTCCTCTTTGCCGATGATTTATGCTTTTTGGTGAAGCCACGATTAATGGTGCTTATACGTTAAAAGGTATTATAAGTGAGTATGAGAAAGCCTCTGGTCAATGTGTTAACTTTGATAAATCTACAATTTTTTACAGCACTAATTCCACGAGGATAAAGAAACGAAAGGTTAAAAGGGTGCTTGGTATGAGATCTTCAAGTGACATTGAAAGGTATCTTGGATTGCCATCGATTGTGGGACGTAATAAAAGAAGAGCTTTTCAGAATTTGAAAGACTGGTTTCTGCATAGGATGGAAGGTTGGAGTACGTGTTTCTTATCTCAAGGTGGAAAGGAAGTCTTTATTAAAGCCGTATTGCAAGCAATTCCAATTTATTTTATGGCCTGTTTTTTATTCCCTTAGTCTTTATGTGATGAGTTAGAAAAGATTATGGGGATATTCTAGTGGGATAAAGGGATAAGGTAGAAAAGAATTCATTGGGGCAAGTGGAGGGATTTATGTGTTCCTAAAGAGTTTAGTGGGATGGGATTTCAGAGTCTAACGAGTTTTAATATTGTGTTGTTAGCCAAACAGGGTAGGCATATTATTAATTCTCCTAATTCTTTACTATCACGTATATTGAAATCTAAATATTTCCCGGCTGTAGATTTTCTTCATGCAAATTTAGGTGCTTTACCTTCCTATACTTGGCGAAGCATTTATGCTGCAAGAGGATTACTGGTGAAGGGTCTTTGTTAGCGTGTGGGATGCGATACTTAGATCTCTGCCCAGCACGATGCATGTATCCATAGGATTCAAGAACATAGAATTCATGACTCAATTCAGGACAGTAATGTGAATGTAATTTCAAAATTAATTATAGCATAGAGACGAGTTTGAAATAAAGGGTTGATTCAGAATACCTTCTCTAAGGAGGTTGCGTCAAGAATTCTGGAAATACCCTTCTCTACTGAGTCCTATGAAGATTTCCAAGTATGGCATGGTGAGCCCACTGGTAAATTCACTGTTCATAGTGTTTATCGTCTATTACAAGAAGAGAGGTTATCCTCTCTTTTACATACAACACCAGTTGACATTACTAGCTCCTATAGAAAATTATGAGGATTACAATTGCCTGAAAAAGTTAAAATTATGGTATGGAGAGCTACATGGTCCTATCTCCCTACTTTAGTGATGTTACAGTATAGGCACGTAGTGGTTGATATACTCTATCCCAGATGCAGGAATGCCCCTGAAACATTAATACATGCTTTGCGTGATTGTCCAATTTTTGTTGATGTACGGAAAGAACTCGATTTGGAATGGGTCTTATTAGATTCTAATCAAGATTTTTTGTTATGGATTACCTGGGTGTTTCGGCACTGTAGTAGGGAGCACGGAAGGGTCATCTGTTGTTCACTTTGGGCATTATGGTCCTGCAAGAATTAATGGATTCATGAGAAGAAATGGAATACTAGTAGAGGGATTGTATCATGGATCAACTAATATCTCAAAGAAATTGAAGGAGCTAACGCTAGAAAGGAAATAAAGACAAGGCATTTGGCAGAATGGTCTCCTCCACCAAGTTCATCAGTTAAAATTAACTTTGATGCAGGTTTTAACCACCATCAACGTACCTCTTATTCCGAAATAGTAGTGAGGGACAGCATTGGCAAGATTTTAGTCTCACAGTCAGCCTTACATAGAGAGGTAGGATCCTTATTCTTCACAGAAGCATTAGCCTCTCTACAAGCGATTAGGCTGGGTGTGCGCATGGGTTTCTCCTCAGTTATTGTGGAGGGCGATTCGAGATCTGTTATTCAGAAATGCAACTTTGAGGGTTTTGACAGATCAAAAATTTGGGCAATTATCTATGATATCAAGAAATCGAAAAGGCTTTTTCAAAACATTTCATTTCGATATATCACTACATCGGGAAATGGTCTGGCTCATACCATTGCTATGATGGTCTAAAGCGCGGAGAGGAATCTTACCAAGAAGGACGACTACCGAGTTTTGCTGAAGGACCTGGGGTGCTGCTTCGCCCTCGAGAGCCAGATTGAAAGCTTCTGCTTGATCGTGGAACTATTGAAGGTAGTGCTGCATAGATGTTTCTTGACAGAACGGCACAAGTTTTTAAACCATCTGAACATGAATCGTTTCTTTCTTTAAGGTCTCTTTGATCTGACTGGGGTAATAATTTTTCTGTTTGTTAGTTTCCTTTTTTTCTTTTTTGGGCTTTTCATTTGGATTTGGATCTTATGGTGCTTTTGTAATTCCCTTTTTTATATATTAAAATCCAATCAAGTATTTCTTAAAAAAAAATTATGTAACAAATATATTAATAAAAAAAATTCAAAAACATTTTTTTAAATTTCATATAAAAAATAAAAAAATTATAAAACATTCACAATATATTTGTTATTTTGTACATTTTATTAAAATAGGGATAGATAAATAGTATAGATAAAAATGTAATTATTCTTTATTATTCTCTTAATAGAATTTAGAATAAAATATTAAATTAAATGGTGGATAAATTCAAAAAAGAAGTAAACTACTAACTACTCAGTACATTTTTTTGGATAGTACTAATTTTTTTGTTGTTATTGATGAAAAGGAGTAAATAAAAATACGGATAAATTATATTAACCTTTACTCAATTTTGGTGCAATTGATAAAATATTTATTTTGATTTCAATTTAATCACTTAAGTTTCAAAAAATAACAAATAAGTCACTAACATTATCGAAAAGTGACAAATCAGTCACCCATTAACATTTTTCGTTACAAGCCTAACGGGACAAGTGATGTGGCCAGTTAACTAGCTGATGTGGTCAATTAACTTGCCGCGTTAGACGAGGCAAAGTTTTAATTCAATCACTCAACTTTCAAAAACATAACAAACCAATTACTAAAATTATCGAAAAGCGAGAAATTACTCACCCATTGACATTGTTATCGAAAAGTTACAAATCAGTCACTCATTAATATTTTTCGTTACACGTCTAACGGGACAATTAACGTGGCCAGTAAACTAGCTGATGTGGCCAATTAACTTGCCACATAAGACGAGGCAAAGTTGAGAGACTATTTTTTTCGTCCTACCTTTTCCATTTTTAAAAAAATGACTCAATATTTTTACTTTTTTGCTTCAATGACCCAATATGTTTATAGTTCTTCTTCATCCCAACATTTTCGTCATCATCGCCTTCACCACAACCATCTTTGGTGTCACCATCGTTGACCTCCAAACCACCACCTTATCTTTTCTTTTTCTTTTTTAACCCCCAATAGAGGAGCCACCACGATTAAGATCCGAAAATCTTTTTCTGCTACCCAAAGTCATTAACTTTGAAAAAGCTAGATCAAAATGGGATTGGATACAATTTTGGGTCATACTATTAGTACTCAACAAAATCGGTAAGGAGAAAATTCTCTAAAGTAACATTCAAGTGAATCAAGAACCAAAATGACTCGGGTTTGTCAAGATCTTCATGGGATATGATGATATAACAAAATGGTCGTCGATTAAGCTAAACAACAATAACTTCATTGACAACATTATCAAGTTGCATAAAACAAAATCAAAAGCAAAACAAAGGGAACATCCAAACAAATCAAACAATCGATTGAACCCATGATTTTCGAGAACAAAGGAAGCGATTCCTCTAAAGGGACAACCAAATGCCAACAAGTGAAATTCTGGATCGGGTCAGTGATTAGCAATATCCCAAAGTCGAAATTGGACTGGGTATTATAGCAAAGGAGCATGAGAGCTAGATCAAAAGAAGAGCAACGGTGATGGTCAGCAACGAAAGTTGGGGTCGAGGTGAGGTAAGCCCAATCCTTGGAAAAGGATTTGAAATGGGTCATGGACCTAATGGGTAATCTAAAAAGGATATCGAAAAGGGTATTTTGGGTAATGACAATAAGAAAGCTATAGTTCTCAGCTTTCTTCTTGAATAGGAAGGATTCATTCAAGGGTTTTATTTGTTCTTTTTGGGTGTCTGGTTTTTTGAAAGTTAGTAAAATTGATTTGTTATTTTTTTTTAAAATTGAGTGACTGTTGGTGTATTTACTCTTATATATATATATATATATTGGGTTTGAAATAACGTAGTGGCCGATTAAATGTCAAGTCACTTCTATTACATCTGTAACGAAAAATAGTTTGTAAGACTGATTTGTTATTTTTTGAAAGTTGAGTAACTGAATTGAAATTAGAATGACTGTTTTGTCAACTGCATTAAAATTGAATTATTGTTAGTGTAATTTACCCTAAAAAAAAAAAAATCTTCCAACTTCTTCTCTTCTAAGAATAAAATAACCGCCACTCCCTCTCTCATTTTCCACTCCCTCGAATCGAACACCAATGCCAGCCAGCCAGCCATCTCTTTCTCTGGACTTTCAGAGAATTTTTTTTGAGTAAATGCTTTTAAAATATCAAAAATATAAGGAAATGATATTTTTAGTTTTTGTTCTTCTCTGGAAAATTCTCTGAAACAATGAGAGGCTCTTCCATCAGTCCCAAAGATCCCCGTCACCGTGTTTCTGCTTTCTCGTCGGTTCCTAGCTCCTCCTTTCCCTTTTCTTCTTCCAAATTTCTAGTTGCTGCTTTCATTCAGAATACAAACCTTTTAATTTTAGTTACTTCATCCAGCTTTTTAAGCACTGTTGTTTGTTTGACTTGAAAAACATGCACTCAGATCTGTTTGACTTTGGATGCGATTTTTTCCTTATTTTTTTTTCTATTGTTTGATTTACGCAATAGTTATTGTAGTTATAGATTGCATTAATTACCTTGTAGCATTTATCTGAAGAAATTTCCTAGTATGGTAGATGTTTGATTTGTGCGCTTTAATTTTGCTTTATAGATGTTGAAAAAATATCAGATACGAAGTATTGAGCTAGGCCAAGGCGGCACTCTCTAATTTTAACTAAATCTTTCAGCTGTTTGCATTAATTCTGCTTGTTTTCGATCTTATTTTTTTTTACTTTTTGCTGGTATTACTGTTATTTCTGTGAATTATATTTTTATTGTTAATAAATCTTAGAACGGGAATAAAAATTCT
This sequence comes from Kokia cookei, assembly GCA_039519145.1. Taxonomy (NCBI): domain Eukaryota; kingdom Viridiplantae; phylum Streptophyta; class Magnoliopsida; order Malvales; family Malvaceae; genus Kokia; species Kokia cookei. Next base: position 25,197,298 of record CM076903.1, on the reverse strand, counting down.
CCGCGAATATAGCTGATATTTGCTAAATAAATGTAATAATGATGTTTTGACTTCTTTCTCTGATGAAAGCGTTGGATTCTTCATCACGTTTTAATTGATATTTGAATATGTGAAGTGTGTTAAGATTTGGATTAATTGAAGATTGCATCCTGTTTTATAGAAATTTATAAGTTATGGAAAGATCCATGTAGTGAAAGTTAGAAACAAGATCTTAAAAATGGAATATTTAGTGAAATTGTGAAAGCTAGAGGCAGCTGCGTGATTAGTGTGCTTGTATCGAGCAAATACTAGTTCTTTTAGTTTATCTCAATATTTTCATTAGATTTGCGGTGGATTACATAATTCTGTTGTGAACTAAACGATAAACATGCCTTTTTCTAGTCAAACTGCTTTCAACGTGAAGGACCGTGGACTTTTTCTAATTGTCTCTTTCTTATTTGCTTTATGTGTATGAATTGATGCAACTCATAATTGCTTTCTTTCAGTGAAGACACAAGCAGAAGGGGGTTTCAAAGAAACAAGGTTTTTAAAGATGTTGAGAAGGCCTCAATGTTCCCATCCGATACAGGAACTGGAATTGCAAGATATCTACCTTGAAAGCTGTGCTGGTTATAATTCTTTTGGGAACTCTCTTCACACTCCTGCGCTCCCCTGCAGTTTATGTTTCAGATCGTCCATCCAATTCTGCATTCCGGTATATTCCATTTCGTCTCTATCTTTATGTTAATTGTTTTATCATGCACTCTTGTACTTTATTATTTTATGCTTGAAAATAAACCATGTGTGTTTGAGCATTTGTATATTTAAAGCATGCTTGTGTCTGCATCCCGCTAGCATTGGATGGAAAGTTCAATATATCTATTTTTAAGTTGACCACCTTGAATTTCTTGTACTCAAAGGTTAGGAACAGTGAGTTTTCTTGCATATATGTTTAAGATTACTCTTGTTACTCTTCTAAATTTCTGTTATCTGAAGTAGAATTCCGTGCAGGCCTGGAGTTGTAGACAAATGGATAAGTGAAAGTGCTGCCTATGATCCACGCTACATATCAATGTTGGACGTAAATTGGGACCAAATCTCGAGTATTATTGAGAAACTGACTGACAGGGATGAATATCAGGGAATTGGCCTGCTGAACTTCAATAATAGTGAAACTGATCAATGGAAGCAGCTGTTACCAGATGCTGAGCACGTTGTTATGCAATTGGACCATGCGGCAGAAAATATTACTTGGGAGTCCCTTTACCCTGAATGGATAGATGAAGAAGAAGAATTTGAGGTTCCTAATTGTCCGTATCTACCCAGTCTTCAGGTTCCTGGAAAACCACGGATTGATCTTATTGCTACAAGCAAGGAAAGTGGTCAAGGGATGTTGCACGCCTACACTTTCAACTAGCAGCTGCAAGGCTCGCCGCATCTTCTAAGGGGTTTCACCCAGTGCATGTGCTTTTTGTGACTGACTGCTTTCCTATCCCAAATCTTTTTACTTGCAAGGACCTTGTTGCACGTCAGGGGAATGCTTGGCTTTATACACCCAACCTGCATAGGTTGAGGGAAAAGATTCAACTGCCTGTTGGGTCATGTGAGCTTTCGGTTCCTCTCCAGGCTAAAGGTTTGTGTCAAAGTATCTTTAATACATTTGTTGCAAAAAATTCTCTCCTCTCAGTAAAACTGAAGCTGGCTGGTTGAAGTTTCTTTACTCATTTAGAATCCTTCTTAATAGGATAAGAAGCCTATTGAGGAAACTTGAATGCATAGCTATAACAATGTGACAATAATTTTGCTTTAGCCTGTGACAGTGACTGAGTTTGACAAATAATTCTGTGACATCCTAAATACTGACCTAAATGATCTTTGTTGACCTCTACGACAATTCTTCTAAGCTAGGTGGTAATATAGGGGCTTGTTGCCGTATTTTTTCCCTTTTAACCTTTTCAACTTTTTACTCTATTTCTTTTTTGTTGCTCATCTAGAAAATTTTCTTCTTGGGATGATGAGTTGAAGTCCAGAACCTATTAATGGGTTCTTGTAGGTTTAAAGTAACTGTATTTTGTAGTTTTCCCATGTCCAAAAGTCTTTAAACTAACTGAATCAGTTTGAACAGAGTATTTTCATTCAGCGAGGGCACACCGTGAAGCCTATGCAACAATCCTACACTCAGCTCATGTTTATGTTTGCGGGGCAATTACTGCTGCCCAGAGTATTCGCATGTCAGGTTCAACTAGGGACCTTGTGATACTTGTTGATGACTCGATCAGTGATTATCATAGAGGTGGATTGGAGGCTGCTGGGTGGAAAATTTACACGATCCAAAGAATCAGGAATCCAAAAGCTGAACCAGAAGCATATAATGAATGGAATTATAGCAAGTTTCGTCTTTGGCAGTTGACTGATTATGACAAGATCATTTTCATTGATGCTGACCTTCTTATTCTTAGGAATATTGATTTCTTATTTGAGATGCCTGAAATTTCAGCTATAGGAAATAACGCTACGCTCTTCAACTCTGGTGTGATGGTCATTGAGCCATCGAATTGTACATTCCAGCTTCTAATGGATCACATCAATGAAATTGAATCCTACAATGGTGGAGATCAGGGGTATCTTAATGAAATCTTCACCTGGTGGCATCGGATTCCGAGATACATGAACTTCTTGAAGCACTTCTGGAAAGGTGATGAGGAGGAGAAGAAACATATGAAGACTCGACTCTTTGGAGCCAATCCTCCAATCCTTTATGTCATCCATTATTTGGGAAATAAACCATGGCTATGCTTCCGGGACTATGATTGCAACTGGAATGTAGACATTTTGCAGGAGTTTGCCAGTGATGTTGCTCACAAAACATGGTGGAAGGTGCACGACGCCATGCCGGGAAATTTACAGAAGTACTGTTTACTTCGGTCCAAGCAGAAGGCGCAATTAGAGTGGGACAGGAGGCAAGCCGAGAAAGGGAACTACACAGATGGTCATTGGAAAATTAAGATAAAAGATAAGCGTTTAAAGAAATGCTTTGAAGAATTCTGTTTCTGGGAAAGTATGCTATGGCATTGGGGTGAAAAGAACTGGACAGATAATGCAACTTCTACCCCATCACTCCCTGCTACCAACAAGGCATCTCTCTCTTTATTATGATTTTTTTTCTCCGAACATATTCTCTGTGCAGATCACCTAGTCAACAGTTCAATGAAAAATATACACTTTCAAGTTCCATTATGGTTATTTGAAAATATAAGTTTTGAATTTCTTTCGATATTCAACAATTTTATCAAAATGCATAGCTATTTTGTGAGCTTTGTATGCATTTTTAGTTTAGAGGGTCAGGTTGGAGCTGATATGCTCTCTGGTATGCTCTCTTATCATAAAGTTGTTTTCTTAAATGAATATAGCAAAATATGTTGGAAACTATAGATCACATATGAGTTAAATATTGTAGATATTTTAGTAATAATTTTTTAATTAATGATGGGTTGATTATAAATTAAAGTTAATGTATAAAAATTAATTATTAAGATTATGATTGCAAATTATACACAAATTAATATTTTTAATATCACATCTTAAAAAAAAAAAGAGTTTTCTTTTTTAAATTATTCGTGTGTTAGTTTGTAATATTAAAATTTTAAAATTCATAAATTTCAAGAAATCGATGAATTTAAATATATTTTCACATTTAATTTTGTTGTTGATTTATTCTTTATGATTTGATATAATAAATTTTAGTTTACAGTTTTAATTTTATATCGTATTTTGTTTTATAACTCAAACAAGTGACATTCAAATGGAATCATTGAGAATGAATTGTTTTTTTATTATATATGGATTGATTCATTCTTAAAATTTGATGGGTTTAAAATATTAATTTGGTTGTTCGGTTAATAAAGATTTTGTTTAAAGAAGTAAAAACTCCAAAAGTTCTCCCTGGAGTAACCCAAAAGATACAGTTCTCTGTGGTTAGGGTTGAAGAGGGTGGTGGGTTTTCTGTAGTATCTCTGATAATGGGAGATGATGATATCTCTTATCTTGAAGAAGAGCTTGTGCAGTTATCTGTCAAGAGTAAGCCAATATTGCCAAGTGAGAAGCCAACTTTAATCTGTTCTATTTGGACAAAAAGAACATATAGTCCAGATAGCCTACGGGCACAGTTTAAAAGCATCTGGAAAACTAAGGGGAAATATGAAATTACATTGGCTGGCCCGAATTTGTTTCTTGTGGTGTTTGATTATGAGGAGGACCTGGAACTTATTCTTGAAGGGCGACCATAGCTCTTTAAGAGACAATTGGTTGTTTTTGCACGATTGCTTGAACCGATTGAACGGAAAAAAATCAAATTGATTTCATCATCCTTTTTGGGTAAAGATAGGCCCTTGCCCTCCGGGGTGTGATCAGAAAGACATGTTACATGCTGTAGGTCAGACGTTTGGTAGGGTATTGAGATCGGAGGTGAAAAGGGAGTTTTGTAGAATGAAAGTTAATTTGGACGTTCAACGACCTCTGAGAAGGGGGGGTTTTATTTCAGTAGATGGTTGGGATAAAAAATGGATAGCTTTCAAGTATGAAAACTTACCAACTTTTTGTTTCGGATGCGGAAAGATGGGACATAGTGTACAAAGTTGTGAGAAGCTTCCGGTTCAGGAGAAGGAAAAGCCCATGGAGAATTTCCAGTTTACAAATGCTTTACGAGAAGAATCTTCACTGTTTGGGAGAGAAGCCTTTAAACTGGGTTTTTCTTCAAAGAAATCGATGAAGGAATGTTTTTACATAAGACTTGATGACTTAGGGGAAGGAGCTGATGCGGGGCTAGAGGGTGATTCTCCGGTGACCGGAGCGACAGGGGAGGATCAGTTGACCGATGCAGATTCTTCCTTACCAGAATTTAATGGTAGTAATGAAAAGAGAGATTTTTGGAATGTTGTTTCCAAAAATCACGTGGTGCAAGATATGGGAATAGAGCAAGTTATGGAGATGGATGACAATCTGGTTGGTATAAAGTCAAATGATTCTCAAGGGATAGTAAAAGATACAGTGGATACTCCTAAAGTTGCCAACTGGAAAAGGAAGGTGCGGACATGTGGTGAGAAAGCTGGCATGATTTTGAAGACAAATTTTAAAAGGAAACATGATATGGTGGATAGTGGAATTAGTGACGTGTCTTTGACGGTTGACCGTAGCCAAAAGAAAATGAAACAAGACAGTGATGTCACGCTGAAGTCATCTTTAGTGGATGTCGAATTGGCCATGTTGGAGTGTATTGACGCTCCGCTCACTATAGGATCAGTGGCTGCCGAAAGGCAAGTCGATCGCTCATAATGAAAATTTTAGTGTAGAATGTTCAGGGGTTGAGGAGTCCTCGAGAAAGAAAAGATTTCGACATTTGCTGAAAATACACAATCTCTAATTGGTTTTTACTATGGAGACCAAATTAGATAGTAAACGTATGGAGAATGTATGGTGACAGTGTGGATTCCTAAATGGCATCGAAGTTCTTGCTGAAGGTTCTAGAGTAGGATTGAGTATGGCTTGGAAGGATAGTGAGAAAGTAATATTACGGAGTTATTCACAGAATCACATTGATGTGGATATGCATTATTCTCAAAGTATGATGTGTTGGCATTTCACAGGCTTCTATGGTGCTCCATATGTGAGGGGAAGGGAGGACACTTGGAATTTATTAAGGTCGCTTAATATTGCACATGATTATCCATGGATGGTCTGTGGTGATTTTAATGAAGTGCTTTATTCTTTTGAAAAATTAGGAGGGCTTCCTAGGGAAGAAGGTCGTATGTTAAATTTCGAGAGACTTTGGAAGCGTGTAAGTTGATGGATGCAGGTTACTCGGGTTCTTGGTACACTTGGGAGAGGGGCAATCTCTTTGAGACAAATATTCGGGAAAGATTGGACCAGTGTGTAGTTAATGATGAGATGCTTTTTGCCTATCCAAATCTTTTGGTAAAGCATCTTCCTTTTTCACATTCTGATCATTGTCCTATTTCTATCCAACTTTTACACGATGAATTACCTAATATTGCTAAACAGTTTCGGTTGGAAGGATGGTGGATGATGGAAGAGACATTTGAGGTGGAGGTTCGACGAATATGGGACGGGGCTGATGGGGACGCTATCCATAAATTAGATAAGGTTCGACATGGGTTGGAAGTATGGGCACGATGGATTCATATGGATAGGAAAGAGGAATGGGACAGGCTAACAAGGAAGCTTAAAGATCTTTTGGATCGAGATAGAGATGATCAGACTTTGGAGGAATTGATTGATACAAAATCCCATTTAAATATGGAAATTAATAAGGAAGAATTGTAGTGGGAACAGAGAGCTCGGGTTAATTGGTTGAAAATGGGAGATAGGAATACGACGTTTTTCCATAAATATGCCACACATAAGAGACGAATTAACCAAATTGTTAGCTTATGATCCATAAATGATACCTTGTTAACTAAGCAGTCTAATATGGAGGATGTAGCACGAGGTTATTTTGAGGATTTATTCACATCTCACGGGGTTAATATTTCAAATAATTTGATTGAAGGGGTTCGACATTGTGTTAGTGAACAGCAGAATGCAAGGCTTACTGCACAGTATACTGGAAAGGAGTTGGTTGCATCTCTCAAGAATATGGGCCCTTTAAAAGCTCTGAGGAAAGACGGACTCCTTGCCCTGTTTTACCAGCGGTGTTGGCATTATTGGCTCAGAGGTCACGAAGTTCTGTTTGTCCATTCTCAATGGAGGTATGTCACTCGAATCTATAAACTCTACTAATATAGTCCTGATTTCGAAGATTCCACACCCTTCTCACATTCGGGATTTTAGACCTATCAGTCTTTGTTTGGTGATTTATAAATTGATTACGAAGATTATTGTTAACATTTTTCAAGAGGTCTTGGATTATTGTATTGATGGCGCTCAGAGCGCGTTCGTCCCGAGAAGGTTGATTACAAATAATATTTTGGTGGCATATGAAGTTCTTCATTTGTTCAATAAAAAAAGAGGAGGACGTCGTGGCTCTATGGCTTTGAAAATTGATATGAGAAAGGTCTATGATAGGGTAGAATAGGGTTTTTTAAAGGTGATGATGGAGTGTATGGGTTTTGCTGATTCGTGGATTGACTTGGTGATGCGATGTATTTCATCGGTTGCATATTTGGTTAGTATTAATGGTCAGGGGGGTAGGAAATTTAAACCGAGTAGGGGAATTAGACAGGGTGACCCCTTAAGCCCTTTCCTTTTCTTTATTTATGTTGAAGGATTATCAGTTCTTATGCGTAGAGCTTAAAAAAATAGTACTATTCGAGGAGTTAAAGTTTGTAGGGGTGGACCTATAATCACCCATCTGTTGTTTGCTGACGATTGTTTATTGTTTGGTGAGGCCAGTGCGATTGAGGTTAAAAATATTACAGAGGTTTTAAAAGAATATTCTGATTGCTCTAGACAATGTATTAATGTTGAGAAATCTTCAGTTTTTTTCAACCGCAATGTTATGGAGGAGCAACGATTAGAATCGTCTAGGAATTTATCTATGCGTCATTCGAATAGTCCGAAACAATATTTGGGCTTGCCGAATTTAATTGGGAGGAATAAGAAGGTGGCTTTTCAAGGCATAAAAGATCATATTCGCAGAGAATGGATAGTTGGAGCAATCAATTCTTATCCATGAGTGGTAAGGAAGTCTTTATAAAATCTGTCCTTCAATCTATCCCTTCTTACGCCATGATGTGCTTCTTGCTACCTAAATCTTTATGCTTGGAGATTGAAGGATTAATTTCAAGATTTTGGTGACACAAAGCGTTTAATAAGAGGGGCATTCATTGGTGCGAGCGTCAATTATGTGAGTCTAAGGAGAAGGGAGGTATGGGCTTTCGGAGTCTTTCGAAATTTAATCTTGCATTACTAGCGAAGCAAGGGTGGCTGTTGTTGCAATATCCTGATTCGTTAATTGCACAAGTTTTACGTGTTAAATATTATTCTAATGGTACTTTTTTAGACTCAAGGTTGGGTAACTCACCGTCTTATATTTGGCAAAGTATTTGGGCTGCTCGAGGCCTTCTTGAAAAAGGACTATGTTGGAGGGTTGGGGACGAGTCCAAGATTATTGTTGCTACTAATCATTGGATACCTGGGTCGATTAATTTAAAAATCAATGAGGTTCTTAATGGGAACTTCACATCTCCAATTTCTGATTTTATTATTAATACAGTAGAAAATGGAATTATGAGCTCTTACGTCTTACCTTCTCAGCTGCGGATGTGGATAGAATCTTTAAAATTCCTCTGGCTGTCACTAAACATGAAGATATTTTGGTTTGGGGCTGTGAACATTCTGGTGAATACTCTGTTAGAAGTGGGTACCGATTATTGATGGAGACTCTTAATGCTGATTTACAAGTTGATACAAAAAAATTCTTCAAAAGATTGTGGAGTTTAAACATTCCCACCAAACAAAAAATTACAATTTGGAAAATAGCTTGGGATTATTTGCCTACACTTGCTAATCTCCAGAGTAGGAATCTTTGAACATCTTCAATTTGTCCGCATTGTAATTTAGCAATGGAAAATTCGATGCATGTGTTCCGTGTTTGTCCTATCGTAGTTGATATTTGGAAAGAGATGGCATTAGAATGGGTTCTGTCCAGAACTGAGTTGGATAATTGGAACTAGTTACTATGGTTGTTCAAAAATACCTCAAAGAGAATTTGTCAACTCCTCTGTTATGTATTGTGGATTCTGTGGTTTGAAAGAAATAAGAGAATTCATGAGGGTACTAATTATACTGGTAAACAAATTGCTAGTAAAATTTTGTCTTTTGTACAGGAGAATAATGCAATTTATTGGAAGAAGCCTACCTTGATGGTCCCAGAGATTGAGTGGTCTCCTCCCTTGACAGGTGTTGTGCGTATTAATTTTGATGCGGCCTTTGACAGAAACTATTGTCGTTCGACAACTGGGCTGGTGGTTCGGCAGTTAGATGGAATAGTGCTTGCTTCCAAGTCGTTGCTACATACCCAAATTTCATCTTCTTTTGCTGCAGAGGCGATAGCTTGCTATGAAGTGGTTAGATTGGGTCTAGTCCTACAACTCAATACAGTGGAAATCGAAGGGGATTCCCTATCGGTTATTAAAAAATGCCAATCTTTTGCTATTGACAAATCAGAAATCACTAGTATTATCAGGGACATTCATCGGAGTAAAAATTATTTCTTGAAGATCAGTTTTAGCCATACTTTTCAACATGCAAATCAGGTGGCTAATGCGATTGTGAGAGGAACCTTAGATAGAGGAGAGGATATATACTAGTGTGATTACATGATAGTATTTGTTCATATTTTCTTAACCCTTTGACAATGCACACACCTTGCACACATAGGCGCTCGAACCTGGAACCCCTAAGATGAATAACATCCTCTTTTCCACTAGAGCCACTTATTGGGTTTTGTTAATCATATTTATTGTTTTTAAGAAATCACATTAATTAGCTTGAGATTTATTATTTTTTCTGAATATACTGGTGTGACTACATGGTAGTATCTGTTCATACTTTTTTAACTGTTTGACAATGCACACACACCTTGCACACACAGGTGCTCGAACTCGGAATCACTTAGGATGAACAACATCCTCTTTTTCACTGGAGCCACTTGTTGAGTTCTATTATTTTATTTTTAAATGCACATAAAGTTGCTAAAATATTAAGGTTAATATGCAAATTCTATTTTTAATGACTGAGTTTGATTTATATTCTGGTTTTGTTTGCCAACAATAAAACGTGTTCTTTTTATCAATTATTTTATATTTATTTTATGATGTGAATAGTTGGATTTGATTGTATATTTGGTTTTTAGGAAAAGGAATAAGTTTAATAAAAAACTTGGATATCTTTTTAATTGGATATTTGTGAGTGTTGATTTCTTCTATTAATTATTAAATCAATCATTGTTTAAATATGTTTTTAGTAATGTATGGTTAATGGATTTATGCTATTATGCGTGAATACTGCTATATATATGAGGGGATTAATCATGTTTAATTATTATATTTTAATCTTGATTTTCATAATTTTATTTTTAAGGATATACGATTATAAATTGAATATATACTTTTATATGTCCAATTCAAAGAGGGTTAAAGTTTAAGATTGAGGCAAATTGTAGGGGCATACAATTTCAAAAGTCGTAAATAAGTCGACTATTTATTTCTATAACTGCATTCATTTTTTAAAAGAAAAAATATAATCGCGGATGGAGATTTTGGAATATTTGTTGCATGGAGGTTTATAGTTTTTCAATTTCTTAATTACTTTCAGTTATTAGAGTAATTATATAAGAATGACTCATTTTGTTTAATGGCTATATATTATTATATTGTCAAATATGATTGAATACATTTGGTTTAATTATATGATGAGATTAGGTTATTTTGCTGTGAGTATTTGGTTTTAGCATATTATGAATTTGAATATTTGATTAAATTATGATGATAAGGTATATCATATGAATTGTGGGATATGTCAATTATTATGAGGTTGATTTCAAGATATTTAATTTAATGGTTTTAACTTTTGATGTAAACTCATGATAATCATGAGTATTAAGTACAGTCTTATAAAATTTGATTTTCAATTTTATTATAAAATTTTAATGGCTGCTTGTAATTCATCAAAAATTAAAGTATTCAGTTTCTCGTTCAGCAGTGAGATAATCTTATTTTGGGTTATTGTTATGAATTTTTTAAATTTGAATATTTGTTTGTTTATATATATTTTAAAATAACTTAATTTAAAATAATAAGTTGCTTAAGTGACCTCTAATATTGAAATTATTTTGTTTTAAAATATTAAAGGTTGTGTGCATATAACTTAAGTTATGGTAATATTGATTGACCCAAAGTAAGGTTAATAATATTACATGTGCAACTATGGTAATAAACATGTGATGATTATTCGGTTTTACATGTGAGTAATAAATTGACCCAAAAGAAGGTTTATTGCTCAACATGTTTTTATTACCAATGTTTGATTATGATACCAAGATATCACATGCAAGTTAATATTTTGTCCAAAGATGAAATATTAATGGAGTGTTTGATATCTTGAGATGAGGTTTACCTTTATTCAAATTATTTTGATTTAAATTTGAAGTCTTATGTGAGGTTATTTTGATTTATTACACTACTATTGTATTTACCAACATCACTGTATGTTGTTTTGGGATATATATATACTATTATCTTTTAATTTGATTGAAGGATGAAATTAAAAGAAATATTTTGAAATAAATAAATTCAGATTTTGGCTTTGGATTTTAATTAAGGATGACTAATATTTTAAATAGAGTAGTTGAAACAAAATGCCGCCAAAGTAATCTCTTTTGCGTAGATTAGTTTATTTAAAATATCAAGATGACTATATGTTTTTGTAATTCATGACCCAAATGTAAGTTAATATTTGATATACTTTTAACGATAACTGCGGTGATAAATGTGTGACAATTATAAGATACTTTATATGAGTAATATGTTAATCTAAAGGTTAATTCATTGTTTGGCATAATTTATTGTCAATGTTTGATTACTACAACAAGAGTATCGCTTACAGTTAATATTTTTGTCCAAAGGCTTGAAATTAATGTTGTGTTCGGTATCTTGAGATGAGATTAGCCACTATTTTGAATTTATCGTTTACTAATGAATATTGATGTGAGCTTGTTTTTATCTATTTTGTTTTATATTCAACTAGTTCATCTTTTGCTACCACAATATCTACTAATATAAATTATATACCCATGTTTAATGGATTTAATTTCAAGGAATGAAAAAGACGCTTATAGTACTTGGCTGTATGAACATAGACCTTGCACTAAGGGAATAATAACTTGCACCTTTCATTACAGAAAGCACCCTTGATGCTAAAAGGGATTCTGAGAGGTGGGATCGTTCAAATTGCAACAGTCTAGTGATCACGAACCACAACAGTCTAGAAGCCTATAGGGGCACAAAATCTAAAGAGATTACTCAAGCCAAGAGTTTCCTTGACGAAATTGAGAAACGTTTTGCTAAAAACGATAAGGTTTAGATGACATCACTTTCGACTTCTTTAATGTGTATGAAATATAAGGGTTAAGAATATTCTGAACGATCTAAGGGCTGTGAGTTTTATGATCCCACAATTAGGAGTATTTTTTATACGGGAACTACAACATTATTTGAGGATGTTGAGGATCAAGGGAGAAATAAGGTTAAAGACATTGGTTTTGAGGAGGAATTGGATTCTAACTCAATTCTTGCTATCACTTTTGATGATGTTTAGGTTCTCTTACCTATTATTGATCAATAAGTGAATTAAGAATCTTAACAAGATAATGTTGAACAACTCCCTATTCAAGATGAGGTAATTGTTCCAGAAGAACAAACTCAACAACCTCAAGAACGAATAACATTAAGAAGGTCCATTAAAGAAAGGGTTATAATGACTTTAGTGAAATATTTTGACCTTAAGTTGCATAAGATGAATATTAAATTAATGGTTTATTAATGGTAACATTGATCATACATTTATAGATGTTTAGGTTCATGTTAGAATTGGGTGACTAGAATTCTTGTTAAAATAAAATTTAGTGGTAAAATAAAATAAAAGTAAAGTCCAAATAAACTAGACTTATTTTATTTTATTTTAATTAGAATAGACTTCTTTCATTTTATTTTAATTAGAATAGGTCATCTATTCTATTTTAATTAGAATAAGATTTTTCAAACTTACTACGTTACTTCTATTAGTTGTTGATTGGAATAAGGTTTTTCAACCTATAAATAGGTATAGTGATCTCCTCTTGTAATTATGAGATTTTCGACATTAGTGAATCTTCTTCTCCTCTGCCCGTGGTTTTTTCCCGAAAGAGTTTACACGTAAAATCTGTGTGTTCTTTCTTTTCGTTTTCTTTGCGATTCTTTGTGATATTCCGCTATTGGATCGCAACACCAGATTTACGTTATGGCAGGTAAAAATGCAAGCAGTTCTTTTGCAGATGGATTTGGAGGATATCTTGTTAGGGTTAAATAAGATGCCTTCGAATTTGACAAATAAAGAGAAGAAGTGTAAAGATCGAAAGGCTTTGACGCAATTACAGCTGCATCTGTCAAATGAAATTTTACAAGATGTGTTAAAGGAGAAGACTACTGCTGTATTATGGGCAAAATTACAGCAATTATGTATGTCGAAAACCCTAACCAGTAAATTGCATATGAAGCAGCGTCTGTATTCTCATCGTTTGGAAGAAGGTGCGCCTGTGCACGAACACTTGAATGTGTTTAAAGAAATTTTCTCGGATTTGGAGGCAATGGAGTTTCAGTATGATAAAGAGGATTTAGGGTTAATTCTCCTTTGTTTGTTTCCACCGTCGTATTCAACCTTTAGAGATACAATTTTGTATAGCCGTGAATCTCTCACAGTTGATGAAGTCTATGCTTCCTTAGCCTCGTATGACAAGATGAAGCATCTTGTGGCTAGATCTGACTCTCAGGGAGAGAGTCTTATTGTTCGTAGAAGATAAGATCGAAACAATGATGATAATCGTGGGAGGACACAGGAACGAAATCCCCGCAATAAATCTAAAAGTAGATAGAGATCTTCAAATAGAGATAAAACTTGTAACTTCTGCAAGAAGAAAGGACACATTAAGAAAGAGTGCTACAAGTTACAAAATAAGATCAAAAGGGAGGCAGAGAATCAAAAGGGAAAACAACCAGAACAATCCAGTGAAGCTGATGTAGTAGAAGACTACAGTGATATTGAACTCCTAGTTGCTTCTGTCGACAATTCTAAAGTGAGCGAGGAATGAATCCTCGATTCTGGTTGCACCTTTCATATGAGTCCCAATCGAGATTGGTTTACAACATATGAAGTTGTGTCTGAAGGTGTTGTTTTGATGAGAAACAATGCTTCATGTAAATTCATAGGTGTTGACACAATCAAAATAAAGATGTTTGATGGGGTTGTTAGAACTCTTAGTGGCGTGTGACATGTACCAAAATTGAAAAGGAATTTGATTTCTTTGAGTACTTTTGATTCAAAAAGACACAGGTGCACAGTTGAAAGTGGGGTTTTAAAGATTAGCAAGGGTTCCCTCGTTGTGATGAAAGGGCAGAGAAAGACGGCCAAATTATATGTTTTGCAAGGTTTAACTATTACTGGTAATGCTGCAGTCACTTCCTCTTCCTTGTCAGATTATGATATTACTAGACTTTGGCATATGTGTCTAAGGCATATGAGTGAAAACGACATGACAGAATTGAGTAAAAGAGGACTTCTTGATGGGCAAGGCATTAGCAAACTGAAGTTCCGTGAGCATTGTGTTTTTGGGAAGAAAAAGAGAGTTTGATTCACCAGAGGAATCCATAACACGAAGGGAACATTGGATTATATTCATTCTGATCTTTGGGGACCATCTAGAGTGCCTTCGAGAGGTGGAGCTAATTATATGCTAACTCTTATTGATGATTTTTCCAGAAAAGTTTGGGCATTCTTTCTAAAGCAGAAAAGCGATGTGTTTTCCGCATTCAAGTCTTGGAAAACTATGGTAGAAAAATAGATAAAAAAATAGATAAAACATCTCCGCACAGATAATGACTTGGAGTTTTGTTATGATGAGTTTAATGAATTGTGCAAATTAGAAGGGATCGTGTGACATTTGATAGTTCGTCATACTCCACAGCAAAACGGCGTTGCAGAACGAATGAACAGAATGATCATGGAGAAGGTTCGATGTATGTTGTCAAATTCTAATTTATCGAATTCGTTTTGGGCTGAAGCAGCCTCTACTGCATGTTTTTTGATCAACCAATCTCCATCCATTGCCATTGAGAAAAAGACTCCACAAAAGATATGGTTTGGTAAGTCTACTGATTATTCTGATATAAAGATGTTTGGATGTCCTGCATATGCTCATGTTGATAATGGAAAATTGGAACCAAGATTCATTAAATGTGTTTTTCTTGGTTTTAAGGCTGGTGTAAAAGGGTATAAGTTATGGTGTCCTGAAAATAGAAAAGTTGTGATTAGCAGAGATGTTATTTTTGATGAAACTGCTATGTTACCTAACTTATCTATTAAAGACTCTTCCAGTAAAGAACAACAAAAATAGGTGGAGTTTCAGATTGATCTAGTATCTACAACAGAGTCAACTTCTCAAGGTACAAAAGTTCATAATAGAGTCACTTTTTCACCACAATATTCTATTGCCAAGAATAGACCTAGAAGAGAAATTAAACCTCCGAAGAGGTATGCTGAGGCTGATCTAGTGGCTTATGCTTTAAACGTGGCTGAAGATATTGGTACAACATTTTGTGACAGTAAAGTGCCATTTTTCTTACAAAAGATCAAATGTTTCATGAGATAACAAAGCACATTGATGTTCGGTATCATTTTGTGCGTGATATTATTGCTCGAGGGGATATTGTTGTGAGCAAAGTTAGTACTCATGAAAATCCTACAGATATGATGACTGAGCCACTTCCCATAACCAAGTTTGAGTATTGCTTGAAATTGGTTGGTGTTCATTGTTGAAGAATACCCCTCAAGGGGTTTTGTGGAAGAGGTGGAGAACTTGTTCGTTGAGAGTTATTGTTCATAGAGAATTCTTGTCAAGGTGAGATTGTTAGAATTGGGTGACTAGAATTCTTGTTAAAATAAATTTTAGTGGTAAAATAAAATAAAAGTAAAGTCCAAATAAACTAGACTTATTTTATTTTATTTTAATTAGAATAGGTCATCTATTTTATTTTAATTAGAATAAGGAGTTTCAACCTTACTACGTTACTTCTATTAGTTGTTGATTGGAATAAGGTTTTTCAACCTATAAATAGGCATAGTCATCTCCTCTTGTAATTATGGGATTTTCGACATTAGTCAATCTTCTTCTCCTCTGCCCGTGGTTTTTTCCCGAAAGAGTTTCCACGTAAAATCTGTGTTCTTTCTTTTCGTTTTCTTTGCGATATTTCTTCATTGTCTACATTTAATTTTATCAATTCTCATAACTATCATTGATCAAGAAGTGAATCCAGAACCTCAACAAGATAATGTTGAATAGCTCCCTATTCAAGATGAGGTAATTATTCTAGAAGAACAAACTCAACAACCTCAAAAACGAATACCATTAAGTAGGTTGATAGCATTAGAAAGGACCATTGATTTCTCCTTACTTATGGTACGATTTGTTCCCATTTGATCATTTTTAGCATGCATTTTTAGTCTTTTTAGCTTAGTTATTGCATTTTTTAACTTAGTGAAGCTTGCCCTAATTTCCTTTAAATTTATAATGTTTTTACTATTAATGTCGTTGCATTAGTTGTTCAATATTGCACCCAAAGATGTCACTGCAGGAACCTGTCTTGAAGGATCAGTGAATGAAGGTATCCAGAGTTGTCTTTGCAGAATAGGATCCAAATTTGCGCCCAAAAACTGTCGCTGCACCTAACAACTGTTTGATGAACACACCAGATTTGTGTGAGTTGTACAACTGGTATAACCAACTTGTCCAGCTAGAGGAAGTTATATATGAAAGGGAAGACATTGTACTGTGCAGTGGATGTTAAATACTGAAGAGAAAAGATTTTTTGGATGGGCGGCTGGGCTTTTGAGTGGAAAAAAATTTCTTCTTCAACATATTTTTCAAGCTTGCATCCATGGCAGCTTAAATTCCTGAGGGTAACCTGACGTTTACGAGAAGGCAATTCCTGATGAGGAGCACCTTAAATGCGATCTAAAAGGAGTGTAAGGGAGTGATTCAAGTAAACTAGGAATAGGATACTTCAATTTATTTTGTTATTTGTCTTGGTTAACACTGATAAGTTTTGATAATTTGAGTTGTATGGAAGTACAATTTCATTTCAGATCTAAATGATATCTATTTTAATCTTACCTTTATTATTTATCTTTGGATTTGATTGTTTGACCACGGAAGTGTGATCACAGTCACTGTCACTGGAAAGTGCAACGATAAATTAAATTAACAAGCAAGACAACGGAAGTTGCTTGAGGATCGAAGGAATTCATTCCACTTGTTCTTGAGTATATTGCATTGCCAACACTGGAAGGTATGGTTAGTGCGATTATTTGAGTCTTTGATAAATAGAGAAGTTAAGGTTAGTAAGATTTCATTGTGCTTAATTATGGTGACAATTTATCTGTTATTAACCTTGTGATCACATTTAGCTTTTTGCCAACTTTTCACGTTAGGAAACCCCTATTTTATTATCAGTACTTTACTTCTTAAATCTTTCAATATTACTTTGACAAATTAATCTCATTCTTTTACTATATTTCTTATTTTAATTGCTCCAACATCTATTGTTACAATCTAGTTTTAACTTTCATTGCATCGACAATTGTAAACACAAACAACCATCCTTGCGGGATCGATATCCGATAGATTTACATCTATCTATTTTACTTGCATCGACAGTGTTCGCTTGCACAAATTGCTGTGACGTTCATAGCGCGTTCAAGTTTTGGCTCCGTTGTCGGGGATGACGTTTGTTTGATGTTTATTATTGTATTTGCAATTATTCTTTGTTTTCTAATCTTTACTTGTTACTAACTAGTTTTTATTTTTGGTCAACTATTTTTCAATTTTTTTTCTAGGTGCTTATGACCAAGAGCAATCCTGAATTTTTTATTGGCTTAGATCCTGAAATTGAGAGAACCATTAGAAGGAGAAGACAAAAACAAAGAAACATGGCTTTTCCAAGAAATGATGCAGCCATACCACCATTGCTGCCACAGAATCCTATTATACCTCCTAGACAACCACAAATCATTAATAATTCACCGTTACCGCAAGATAATCAGATACAAAATAGAACTATTCGAGACTTTGTTGTCCCTGTGTTGGATGACTTGTAGTAGAGGTTGTTCGACCAGCTACTCAAGCTTGCAATTTTGAATTAACGTCGGTCATGTTTTAGATGCTGAATTCAAATGGGCAGTATGCTGAATTCAAATGGGCAGTATGCTGAATTACCC
Organism: Kokia cookei; assembly: GCA_039519145.1. Taxonomy (NCBI): domain Eukaryota; kingdom Viridiplantae; phylum Streptophyta; class Magnoliopsida; order Malvales; family Malvaceae; genus Kokia; species Kokia cookei. Next base: position 25,179,277 of record CM076903.1, on the reverse strand, counting down.
AATGAGGATGCGAGAGAACACCTTAAATCTCTTATACTAATTTGTGCTTCTTTTAGTCAACATGGCGTTCCTGATGACGCCTTGAAGATGCAACTATTTCCTTATTCATTGCAAGGATGGACTCGTACTTGGTTCCTTGGATTGCCTGCTAGATTGATTACATCATGGAATGTGCTTGCAACTCAATCATTTTGCGATTTAATCCACCCACGATGAATGCTCGACTTAGGAATGATATTACTGCGTATCATCAACTGGATGATGAAAATTTGCACACTACATGAGAGCGTCACAAAACTTTGCTACGACAATTCCCCATGCATGAAATTCAATAGGAGACGCAGATTGAAATTTTTTACAACAGGTTAAATTCACAAACAAGAAATCTTGTCGACGCATCTGCAAATGGTCCTTTTTGGATTGAACTTATGATGAAGCTATAAGAATTTTAGAGAGGATCGCTCAGAATGACTACCAATATTTGATTTATCGTGCTGCACAAGTCAAGGCAAATCTCGGAGTTATTGAATTAGATGCTATATTAGCTCTGAGTGCACAAGAATCTTCGTAAGCAAATATGACAAAGAACATGAAGGGAACCAGTGAAGTTGCACCCATTCAAGTCATCCAACAAATAGATGTCCCTACATTTTGTTGTAAAATTTATGGCGACAATCATAGGTACAAGGATTGTCCTCAGCATGCCGAGAACGCTTTTTATGTTAATAATATCTGAGGAAATTCTATGGTAATTCCTACAATAGCTTTGCTCAAAATCAACAACCTTGGGGAAGTCAAAATGCGACGACATTTAGATATGACAATTCCTCTAGTCAAGGCAATTTTTGACAAGGGGATTACAATCAGTAGCAGTAAAATTTCAATCAGAGTCCTCAGATGCATGCACATTAAGTTTAGTTGCAGTCACACACTCGTGTGCAGCCACAATAATCTTCAATGCCACATTTGAAAATGCAATGACAACAATAGCAACAACAATATTCACAATCATAAACTGATCCATTAGTGGCCCTTGAAGCCTTGATGCGTGAGCATATAATGCGAACAGAGGCTATTGTGCAAGGAAATTCCTCTTCCATTTAAGCATTGGAAGCACAGTTAGGGCAAATAGCTTCAAATTTGAGCACAAGACCACCAGATGCTTTACCCAGTGACACTAAGAATCCAAATAAAAAAAAGAAGGAGCATTACAAGGCTATTACTCTTCGAAGTGGGAAACAAACTGTCGAGCCAGCTACCAACCCTAATACAACACTTATAGACACAAGTGAAGCAGATCAATGGGAAAGAGTTGTATCTGAAGAAGTTATAGAAGAACCAATTAAAAAGGTTCCACCAATTGTTACTCCCATGCCTAATTTCAGGCTGACAAAATTGTCGATTTAACTATCGATGTTGATGCAACTGGTTTTGTCATGACAATTGATGAATCAATACCTTTGCCATTTCCACAGTGATTCAAAAAGAAGGAGAATGATAGAGAATATAAAAAGTTTCCGACCACATTAAAACAATTGCATGTCAATATACCTCTTGTGGATGCTCTCATACAAATTTCTAGCTTTGGAAAATTCATGAAGGAACTCCTATCCAAGAAGAAGAAGTTGACTGATGTTGAGACAGTTTCTCTCACAGAAGGATACAGTGCAGTCTTGACAAATAAATTACCACCGAAGATGAAGGATCTTGACAGTTTTACAATTCCATGTTCTATTGGAAATCATTACTTGGGAAAAGCTTTATGTGATTTAGGAGCAAGTATCAACCTCATGTCTTTGTCAACATTTAGAAAATTGGGGATTGGTCACATGAAGCCCACTGCAGTGACATTGCAGTTGGAAGGTAGGTCATTAACACAACCTAAGGGATAAATTAAAGACATCCTCGTCAGCATAGATAAGTTTGTGTTCCCAGCAAATTTCATTATCCTTGATTGTGAAACAGATAAAGAGGGGCCCATAATCTTGGGACACCCATTATTGCCACTGGTCACACTCTTATCGACGTATTCAAAGGTGAATTGATAATACACATAACGATGAACATGTCAGATTCAGTGTTTTCAAAGCAAGTCCCTATAAAAACAAAGAAGAATGTCACCATATTAATGTGCTGGATGAATTAATTGAAGAGGAATTTAATGAGCATATCACAGCAGTCTCAGAAGAATTTACGGTGCAACAAAAGAAGATTTTCTAGTTGATTGTGATTGCAAGGTTGAGGCAAATAATGTTGAGCTTAAGCACGGATGGCAAATAGAATCTTTAGATTTGATAAATAGAATGGCTCCAGTATTTAAGCTATCTATTGAGGAAGCTCCTACTTTGGAGTTGAAGCCTTTACTTACCCATTTGAAGTATGTTTTCCTTGGTGAGAAAGATACAGTACCAGTAATTATCTGTAACTCTCAACGCAAGTCAGGAGGAAAAATTAATCCATATACTGAAGTAACACAAGCGTACGATTGCCTGGATTATTGCGGATATTAGAGGCATTAACCCCTCTTTCTGCATGCATAAAATCCTGTGAGAAGATGAGGGAAAGTAGTCCATTGAACAATAGAGAAGATTAAATGAAAAAATGAAAGAGGTTGTTAAAAAGGAAATAATTAAGAGGTTAGATGCAGACATTATCTACCCAATTTTTGATAGCACGTGGGTAAGCCCATCCAATGTGTTCCTAAAATGAGTGGTATCACAGTGGTATGTAATGACAAGGATGAACTAATCTCTACTTGCATTCCTACGGGCTGGTGAGTGTGCATGGACTATTGCCGTTTGAATGCAGCCACAAAGAAGGATCACTTTCGACTTCCCTTCATTGATCAAATGCTGGACAGGCTTGTTGGAAAAGCCTATTATTGCTTTCTCAATGGCTATTCTAGCTACAATCAGATAGTGATTGCGTCGGAGGATCAAGCAAAAATGACCTTTACTTGTCCTTTTGGCACTTTTGCCTTCCGTTGAATGTCATTTGGTCTCTGCAATGCACCAGTCACATTTCAAAGGTGCATGATGACAATATTCTCAAACATGATTGAAGACTCATTGGAGGTATTTATGGATGATTTTTCTATCTATGGCAATACTTTTAATAAATGCGCTGACAATTTGGCTAAGGTTCTAAAGCGATGTGAGGACATAAATCTAGTACTGAATTAGGAGAAATGCCACTTCATGGCAAAAGAAGGCATTGTTCTCGATCACCGAATTTTGTGTCAGGGCATTGAAGTGGAAAAAGAAAAAGTTGAAATTATTAAGAAGTTACCCTCGCCAACCAATGTAAAAGGTATTCAGAGTTTTCTCGGTCATGCAGGTTTTTATCGAAGATTTATCCGTGATTTCTCCAAGACTGCAAAACCTCTCTACTCCTTGTTAGAGCAAAATAAAAAAATTCAGTTTGATGATGCATGTCTGGACGCATTTATGCAAATAAAGCAGCAGCTTGTGAAGGCACATATTGTCGTTGTACCAGACTGGTTGCAATCATTTGAAGTAATGTGTGATACGAGTGATTATGCAGTGGGTGTCGTGTTAGGACAACACAAAGAAAGAGTGTTTCACACGATATACTATGCCAACAAAACTGTCACTGAAGCGCAGATTAATTATACAACCACAGAGGAGTTGTTGCAGTAGTCTTTTCCTTCGACAAATTTCGCTCATATTTTGTCGGCGCAAAGGTTACAATGTTCATTGATCATTCTGCGTTGAGATACTTCTTTGCAAAGAAGGATGCCAAACCAAGATTGATACAATGGATCCTGTTATTACAAGAATTTGACATAGAGATAAAGGATCGAAAAGGATTGGAGAACCAAGTGACAGATCACTTGTCTCATTTGGAAGTAGGAAGTGAAGATGGAAATACATTCCAAATTATCGACGCATTTCATGACGAGAAATTGTTTGCTGTCGACGCATCCTCATGGTATGCGGATGTAGTCAATTACTTGGTATGTAGAAGGTTACCCTTCGGTGCAATAGGCCACAAGAAGGAAAGGTTTCTTCATGACATTGAGAAATATTACTGGAATGAGCCATATCTATTCAAGGTACATAACGACAATATTATTTGGCGCTGTGTTCTAGAAGAAGAAATGCTTTCAAACTTCAAGCATTGCCACAATGCCCCTTATGAAGGTCATTTTGGTGGCGTAAGAAATGCTGCAAAGGTGCTTCAACCAGGATTTTATTGGCCTTCGTTGTTTAAAGATGCCCACAATTTTGTACAGTAATATGACAAATGTCAGTGTACTGGATCAACATCTCGGTACAATGAGATACTGCAACAACCAATTATGGAGGTTGAGGTCTTTGATGTCTGGGATATGGATTTTATGAGACCATTTCCAAGCTCGTTTGGAAATGTTTATATCCTAGTTACTGTTGACTATGTATCAAAATGGGTGGAGGCCATTGCTGTCCCAAAGGATGATGCTAGGATAGTGCTGAAATTTTTCCACAAGCATATACTCACTCGTTTCTGCACACCTAAGACATTGATTAGTGATTAAAGCACTCACTTCCACTCTAATCAAGTTGCAGCCGCACTGAAGCGATATGGAGTTAACCATCGAATGGCAACCACATACCATCCACAAACCAATGGCCAAGCTGAAGTATTTAATTGGCAAATAAAAAATATTCTTGAAAAGGTGGTGAACCCATCGAGGAGAGATTGGTCTTCTAGACTTGATGATGCATTGTAGGCGTTAATGACAGTATATAAAACACCACTTAGAATGTCGTCGTATCAACTTGTGTTTGGTGAAGCATGTCACTTGCCCGTGGAATTAGAACATAAAGCCATGTGGGCAATCAAGCAAGTGAACATGGATTATGAAGCTGTTGGACAGAAAAGACTATTGAACATTATTGAATTGGAAGAAATTTGATGCAATGCGTATGAAAATGCCACAATATATAAGGAAAAGACCAAGAGATTGCACAACAATATTATTTTGTAGCGACAATTTACTGCAAGTTAATTGGTGCTTTTATTTAATTTGCAACTAAGATTGCACCCAGGTAAATTGCACTCAAGATGGTCTGGTCCATTCGAGGTTGTCAAACCATTTCCTCACGGTGTGGTCACAATTAAAGACATAAATGATGGGCACTAATTTAAGGTGAATGGCCAATGGCTGAAACATTGCTTTAGTCAGGATGATCATAACCAGAAAGAGACCATTAATCGGGTCACATTTTTTTAACTTTTCTTTACATTTTTATCATTTATTTTTAGTTTATTTTGTTTATATTTCAGTTATTTTTCTAAGTCTTTTCGCAAGAATAAAGTTCTTCCTTTTGTCGACGCATGAAAAACTCATTGTCGACGTAATTTATCTGCTCATTCATCACAAAATCGAAACATTTTAGGAAAGAATTCACAATGATTCAAGCACTTATTCCTCAACCGTCAGATTGGTTTAAAAAAATGACAATCTAAGTCGACGCGTTTATTGGATACATACTGACTGTTCTCTCTCTGTAGTAGGAAAGAGCACGACTCTCCATCTTCATGTTTCATTCCTTATAAAGTGTATCACTGTGCCGATGGTGTGCCTCAGAAAAACCTCCATTGCTGCTTAAAATTTTCTTCAAAGCTCTCACCTTTCCTGCTCTCTACTATTTTTGCTACCAAAAAGATATGGCTAGAACTCGAGGCACAAAAACACCGTCCAAATCTCCTGCAGAGTCCTCCTCTGCCGCTGTGGTTTAAGAAACAAAGCATCACCCATCTAGGGAACCAATGGTGTTTCTGACCAAGGCTGCGATGGATCGCTTCCATGACAACATGCTGAAGCGTAACTACAATTCTGAGCAGGGTTTTCAACTGTCGAAGCATCAAGACTTGGGGAAGCAAATCAATAAAACTATTGCAAGAATGGGTTGGAAAACCTTTTGCACCCATCTTGGGGGCTATTCATCATCTCTTGTGAGAGAGTTCTACATAAACCTAACTGACAGTGAACTAGAGTTCGTCTTCAATCCTGAAGGGTTGGTACCTTCGGGTGCCTCCCACATTAATGCTCTTTAAAACATCACCGTGCAAGAGGACGAGCATATGACCTTCCTAGAAGAAATCACAGAGGAGGGGGCTGACATTTTGATGCAAGACCTCTGCATCGAAGGAGCAATATGGATGGGCAATAATTCGAATAACTACACAATGCATCCCGCTTCCTCACAATACAAAGTAAGGTTTGGTTTCACTTTATAAACTGCGTCTCGTGCCTTCTACTCATAGAACAAAAGTCACTTTAGATCGGATGTGTTTAATCCACTCGATCATCAAAGGGAGACAAATTGATTTCAGTGTAATTTTGTACCAAGAAATTACGAACTATGCTGCAAGGAAAACATGTATTATAGCATTCCCTTCACTAATCATGCAGTTGTGTCAACAACGAGAAGTGATGCCTTGTGAAGGAGAAGAAATATTGGACAACAAAGGACCTATTAGTGATGCTTCCATAGAGCGCATGACTAAGGGGAAGGACACTCCTGTTGTGAAGGAAGATGAAGCTAAGAAGAGGAAAGGCAAAGTAAAGATGGAAGAAAATGAGGCTCATGTCGCCATAGATCCTAACTTATGGCTAAGGTTAAAGAGGTAGAAAAGATCTCAGAACCTATTCTATGCTTACACAAGGGCATGAAATAGTGCCATTGTGACTACATTGCGCTGTATAAGTAAAGCACCTTTGCCCGAGTTCCCTGTGTTCCCTCCAATCATCAAAGAAGCTACACCTACAACTGCATCAGAAGGAAGGGATCAAATAGTAGCATCTCCGCAGATGGTCTATATTTCTGATGATGAATGCGAAGTGAATTCGAAAGAAGTAAAAGACTGCCTCCGAAATTTACCAGCTCATTTTAATTCATATAGAACCCAAATTTTCAACATTTTTTCCTGTAAATTCAAATCCAACCAATTCAAATCCAAATGACACTTTTACGAAAGAAATATATATGATTAAATTAATAAATAAATGAAAAATATATTCAAAAGTAATATTTTATATATTATGCTCACAATAAGAAAAAACAAAAGTCTAAGATGGCGAATTCTGCGATTGATTCTGCTGAAACATTGTCATCATATTTTGAAGCTGTAGCTATAGTTCGTCATACTTCCTTTGAGACTCTACTTCCTTGGCTTGAAGTTGTAGCTGAAGTTCATCGTACTTTCTTTAACCCTCGGCTTCTCTCGTTGCTGCCTCTGCTTTAAGTTGAGCAATTTACTCAACTGTGCTAGCCACTTGATCTCTTAACCTCTGAACTTCAACTTGATCTTGACTCCCCGAAGGCATCTATCTCTACGAGTTGGATCCAAAATATTAGGATGAGCTAACAAAAGATCCTTGAAATTGAATTCGACCATACTTTCAGGACCCAAAACTTTAGTAATAACGCGGTTATCAATGTCCTCTAGATTAATCGAACTATCACTTGAAGTCATCGCTTCATACTCCACTTTCTTATCCTTTAATTTATCCTAATAAGTTAATTAAGGAGTTAGAAACGAAATATATAATCAAACAAATGCAACATAACTTGGCATTATTTGCAATACAAACGACGAATTAAACCATTATAATTAAACATGATAAATATTTAAAATAATTCAAAATTTATTAAGTAAATATACCATAATTTATGGAGTTTCGGAAGTCATAGGAGATTCATCTTTCTTTCTATGTGTAATGTCAAAAAACTGAAGGTGTCCAACTTTTTGACCTGGCGACAGTTCCCACATTATAGTAGGAAAAATATTAATTAGTATAAAGTAATTAATATTTGACACAATTAATAAATTCAAAATACCTCATCATCAGCTACACAAGCAAAACTTCTCGATCCAACTGTGTACGTGAATTTTTGTTTTTGCCTACTTGTAGTTCCTACACGCTCACGATCCTACATTATGAAATTATTATTACGTATATAATAGATACTATAAACCGAAATAATTATAAGAGTTTGACAGTACATAATACCTCTAATTTGTTTGAACTCCAAAATCTAACTTGTTCTTCCTATTGGTACCTCAGCATTCCCAACGAGACATTTCGTAATTTCTCTTCGAGGCTTATATTTTTCTTTAAATAATATTTCTTTAAAGTACTCTTATGGTCTCTCCATTTCTTTCCTAATGCTCTCTTCATAAAGTCGTCCGCGACCTCTAAAACAAATCTCTCCTACAAATAACACAAGTTTAGAAAGTAAATATAAATTACAATTAAACCAAATTATTATAAATTACATTCACCTTATTACCTTAATATTATCGAGAGCTTGATTTTTGTTACTATCAGACATATGATGCCATGACTCGTAGTTGATTGGCAACAGATTGGAATTTCGTGCTACAATGCACAAGTATCCTCCTAAAAGTCGAGCTTTTGATTCAACAGGTTGACCATGACTATTTGCAGATACTTTGACATGCTCCTCAAGATTTAGAATGTACAAATCCTTTAATAGGGTACGTCCTCGAGTTCTGCGCCTCTAAGAATTTTTAGCTAAAAAAAAAATTATAAATGATAATATTAGAATTTGAAACAAAAATAAAAAATAAAAGTGAATATGCATGCAAATTAAAGTTAACATTACTTTGATTTTCTTTAGTTTCGGTAACTGTATTCGAAACATTCAAAGATCCAATAGCAACCTGTTGATCACTATTTGTTTCTTCCGAATTTGGATGATTTTGAATAATACTTAGATCTTGAAATTTTCTTCTAGGCATATTATCTGCAATATACATAAAATAGTTGAAATATTAGTAACTAATTACAACAATAATAGTAATGAATATATTTAACAAGATCAAGATTTAAATTATAATATTACATATTATTAAAAAAAACGTAAAATCTTACTACATTATGATTCGTAAATTTCTTCATCCACATCATGGTGAACCCATTGAAATTGTGTACTAGTACTAGTACTAGGGATAGTTTCATTTAAGTTTTGTTATGGAAAATACAAAGTTTCTGATATTTTGTCCATGTCATCTCTACTCCCATTGCCCATGTCAAACAAGTCTGTAGGGGTGTTACAGAGTACAACGTACCAACCCTCATCAGTTGGATCTCTCGAGTAAAAAACTTGTGTTTGACTTGAGAAGAAAATACATACGGATCGTCTATCAATTGTTGCCCAGTGTGAATTAATCAAGAGAAGTTCACCATTTTAAAACCAAATTGGTCTTTTTTAATTCCACGAACAGTATTAACATCAGCCCAATTACATTGGAATAAAACAACCTTCCATTTGCCATAGTAATCCAACTTAATAATGTCTGTAAGAATTCTGTAATACTCCACATTTCCCTCAGTAGGATTACTGTCCCTAGCACTAGCATAACTTGTAATTGAAGAATTGACAACTATTCCACAATTTTGAGTCCTCAATCTTTCATAAGATTTTGTATGAAACCTGAATCCATTAATTAGGAATGCATTATATCTTTTTACTACTCTATTCGGACCTTGCGAAAGCCATTTAACTTCTTCATGGACGTCCTTTCCATTCCAAACCTATGGAATGGAAAGTAAATTTATTAATTATAATGTTATACGAAAACATTATTATTTGTCATTGAAAGCTTCAGTTGCATACCGTCTGCCCTAACCATTCATGAAAAGATTCTGTGAATAACTTATGAATCTCTCGATGTTATAATCTTCAGGGGCGTGAACAAAATCTTAAGAGCTGTTTATACTCACTATGTTAAAAAGTGAATAAATTGGTTAGCAAAAAATAAAAACAAATGAAAAGGATGAATATTTATCAAATTCTAAAACATACTTGTGTAATGGTTCAATTGAATTGTGGTGAAAAAGAACATATCGATGTGCTTGTACCCAAGATATATCATCTAAGTGTGCAATTTCAACTTTCCTGATTGGTTGTCCATAACTTCGAAATAGATAAGTTTCAGCTAAGCTATGATCATTATTGAGCCCAACATTTCTATTTTGTCTATTCAGTCTTGTTTCAACATCTTCTAAATATCTAGAGCAGAAAGTCATACACTCCTCTGCTAAGTAACCTTCAGTAATTGATTCTTCTGGATAACGCTTATTACGACAATAAGATTTCAATTGCATAGGAACCTAAACACGATATACAACATTAACAAAAGTTGTAACTAAAGGTATATTAATGAATGAATGAAAACTTTGCAAATTAATTAGCACCTCACTATAGGATACATCCACCGATAGAAAACCGGTTCACCAAGTTTTGCTTCATGAGGGAGATGGATTAACAAGTGCACCATAATAGTGAAGAACGGAGGTGGAAAGATCTTCTCCAAGTTGCATAAAGTCAAAGCGACTCGATCTTGTACTTTCTCAAGTTCTTCAACATCCAAAAATTTGCCACAAATAACTTTCATTATATTGGATAGTTCAATTATACAAGATGTCACCTTTTTTGACATACAACACCGTAAAGCAAGTGGCAGTAAATCTTGCATCAAGATGTGATAATCATGTGATTTTAGGGAATATAGTCTTCGATCTTTTAGACTCACACATCGAGATATATTTGATGCATACACATCTGGGACCTTTATATCCTTCAACACCGTGCAGAACAATTTTATTTTCTTTGACATTATAAAACTAGAAGGCGGCAACTTTAATTTTCCATTCGAAAGTAATTGGGGATGAAGATCATGCTGAATTTCTATGTCAACTAGATCAAGTCGACTCTTAAGATTGTCTTTCAATTTTCTATTGACATTGAGAATTATCTCGATTATGTTCTCGTAAACATTCTTTTCAATATGCATGACATCAAGATTCTGTCGTAAAATATGATGCTCCCAATAAGGAAAATAAAAAAATACTTTTTTTTTTCCACAACTTCGCCTTATTAGGATTATCCTCTTCATCAAATTCATCACTCTCCCGGTCAACATTGCCAACATACGCCTCCCTCGATCTTTTGTTTCTTTGCATGTTGGATGGTTGATTCATCTTCCCATAATTGAAATATATATCTTTCAACATGAACAAGATTTCAGATCCAATGGTTTGCTCAGGAGCTTCTCTAAACTCTTTAGTACCATCAAATTGAGTCTTTTGAAATCTTAATCTATGATTTTCATCTAACCCATTATATAACCACTTCGAACATGTTTGCGCTGCACAACAAGGACAAGCATAACGTCCTTTGGTACTCAAACCAGATAAATTGGAATAAGCCAAAAAATCATTAATAGTCCACAACAGAGCTGCACATAAATGAAAGTTCTCCTTTCTAAAGACATCATATGTTTCAACACCCGCCCATAATTGTTTCAACTCTTCAATAAGTGGCTACATATAAATGTCAATATCATTCCCAAGACCTTTCTCTCCTAGGATAATCATAGATAAGATAAAAGAAAATTGCTTCATGCAAATCCACGGAGGCAAATTGTTAGGAACAAGCACTATAGGCCAAGTATTGTATGAAGTACTCATGAGTTTAAATGGATTAAATCCATCAGATGCTAGACTAAGCCTCACATTCCGAGGATCACTTGCAAAGCTTGAAAATTTACTGTCAAATGATTTCCAAGCTAAAGAATCCGTGGGATGCCTTAATAATTCATCATCGGTTCGTTCATCATGATGTCACCTCATAGACTCAGCCGTCTTTGATGACATGAAAAGCCTTTGAAGCCTTGGTATTAGTGGAAAATATCGTAAAATCTTTACTGGCTTCTTTATTGATTGTGCCTCACCTTTATCCTCATTCATATTTTCTGCATTCCTATTCATCCAACGAGATGTACCGCAAACATGGCAAAACTATTGGTTTCTTTGATCAACCCAATACAACATGCAGTCATTTGGACAACTATGAATTTTTTCATACCCAAGGCCTAAACCCTTTATCAATTTCTTCATATCTTTGCATGAATGAGGGATTTTTGCAAACGGAAACATAACTCTCAAAAACTCTAATAGCAACATAAAAGAGTTTCCGATCTGCCCTCCTAAACATTTAAGTGAAAAAGATGAATGTAGAAGGATAGGTTTAAAATTTTTTATCCCTTATAAAGTTCTTCATTCATTTCATTAAGTAACTTGTAGAACTTCGTCGCTTCTCCATTTGGCTCTTCATTAGGTGCAGTTGTTCTTGTTTCGGTAAAAGCATTTCCACCAATATCACAATCATCGGATGCAATAAATTCAGGTGGAAACGATTGCAAACCATGATTGTGCATATTAAATGCATCTCGCAACATACCTTCCATGTCATCTTCTCTAACATATTGATGATGAGCATAATAAGGATAACCCGAATTAATCGTTGAAGAGGTTCTACTAGATGTACACTCTCCATAGAAAATCCATTTTTTATACCCTCGAATAAAACCATCAACAATTAGATGTTCGTAGACAACTTCACGAATATGTCAATTGATGTTGTCACACTTCTTACACGGGCAAAGAATCATATTCTCTTGGCTTGCATTTCGGAATGCAAAATTTAGAAAAGTTTGCACTCCATTTCGATAGTCGTTGCTTACCCTTGACAATTTCATCCAAGTCTTATATATTTCATAGTTCTTGAAGTCTAAAGTTGACAATAAATTATGGTTACTTAAATGTTATTAGGAAAAAATATATATTAGTGACAACATTTTACTTAAATCTTATTAGGAAAAAAAATTACCCTATAGTGTCATATGGCACCTTTAACCTATAGTGCTGGAAAAATTTTATGAAAGTACTTTCTTTGCATCAAACTCTAAAGAATCGTCAAAGTTTATTTCTTTAGTTAAATCTCACTTATGTGCACATAGTTGTTATAAGTTTAGATTTAGATTTTATCATCCTAGAAGATGTTGGTTACTATTTTATAATTTTTAGATTTTTTATTTTACTTGTATTATTTAAATTATATTTTAAAATTTAAAACACAATAAAATTAATTTTGAATTTATTAATATTTAAACTATTGTTTTTAATTAAATTTGTTTGGATTCTATTCATTTTTAATGGTATTTTTCTCTGTTTCAGTTTAATTTTAATTTGAACCGAATATTTGGATTGTTTTTAATAATTAAATATTTCATTAAATAATTAAATAATTAATTAAAGAAATAAATTTATTAAATAAATAAATAATTAAATAATTAAATAGTTAAATAATTAAATAATTAAATATTTGGGTTATTTTTAATCATTAAATATTTAATTAAATAATTAAATAATTAAACAATTAAATATTTGGATTGTTTTTAATAATTAAATAATTAAATAGTTAAATAATTAAATAATTAAATATTTGGGTTATTTTTAATAATTAAATATTTAATTAAATAATTAAATAATTAAATGATTAAATATTTTGGTTTTTTAATAATTAAATAATTAAATATTTGAGTTGTTTTTAATAATTAAATAATTAAATAATTAAATATTTGAGTTATTTTTAATAATTAAATATTTAATAATATAATTAAATAATTAAATATTAGAGTTGTTTTTAATAATTAAATAATTATTTTGTAGAAGCAACATTCCAAAAAGTTTGACTAATAAATAATTGCCAAAGAACTTGAATTAGTACATCTTTACATTTTTCTTGGGCATTTAGCTAAGTTATAAGTATCTTAACAATTGACTAATATATAGGTAGTTAAGACATTATGATGATTTTATTGATATTTTTTAATTTTATTAATATTTATTTAAAAATTTGTATTGAATTAGTATTACAAATTAGTTGAATATAAAATTAGTTATGAAATTATTAAATTTTGTTGTAATGTATGTTCATGAAGATTTTATTAATATCTTTTTGTTACATAATTATTAAGTAAATATTTTTTTAATTTAAAATATTATACAACAAATTTTATAAAAATAAAATGTGTGAATTTGAGAGTGCAAATACTAAAGACATCCAAAATAAAATTGATTCTTAAATATATATAACTGAAAAGAATAGCAATCAGCATATCAACACAGTTGCACAAAAACAACAAAGTTGAACAACATTCATGAGCAATATTTTACAGTACACTAACATAAGCTAATATAGATCAACATCTTTACAATCTTTAAATTTCGTATAGTGATGTGATCCTATCAATAAATGATTTTAAATTTTTCGCAAAATCTTATTACTTACGCATTTTAATCAACTAACTCATTAAACTTGGAAGTACACCGTAATTTCCTACCTTACTTTATCTCATATTACTGTTGAATCTTTTAAAGATGTAGAGCTTATATTCAATTTTGTCACTTACTAATGGGGATTTAATTACTCTTACTTATCAATTCTTCATTAAGACTGAAGCACATAAGTATTGTTCATTTATTTATTCACTTTACTTATTTAAGGTGATCAAGCACACAAGTACTTACAGCAAAAGAGCAACAGAAAAATCTGTCTTGTTCAAGATGATCCCAGCAGTGTACTTGGTAAAAGAAGCAGAAGTAGATGGCAGTGTCCTTGCTGCCAATTGTTGCTGAAAGCTCTAATAAGGGAGTTGGATTCAGGCCAATGCTAGACTCAATGGCAGCATGAGGATGAAGATATTGGACATCCAACTGAGATATGAAGCATAGAAAAAGTGAAAACAAATATTTCAGTAAACAATAGTAATTGCAAAAGTTTCAGTAAACAGAAAAAATGCAACCTAAAGCTTCTGAACAAATTTTAACTTGGACAAGACTAAAACATAAATATTGTGAATTTTATATTATTCAAAAGCTTTCCAACCCTTGAAGCTAAAGACTTGGAAATTTTACTTGGGTTTATAAATATATGATACACATTTGTTGAACAAAAAAAACATGATAGACACATATGGTTCCATAAGTAGGGTACATTATTAAATCCCATTTTGAGCTTAAGATTCTCTAATCACTAAACTTGCAAAATAGCCTCTTCATAACTCTATTTATAAAGTTGTAATGGTTGAATATTGGGTCATTTTTAACATCTTATACCATATATATTTGTGTTTAGAGTACATTCAAACACATCCAAATACATTATTCAATTTCATTCATATACATTGATCACCTAAGCATCAAACATTTATAATTTTATAGCTCAAGAGCATCTTATTCATGCTTCTCCACCCTTTCATTCATATGGATATGATTCTATGCAGAAACAATTACGTGTGTGTGTATATATAATGTATGTTACTATTTTGGGCAATTAAAAATCAACAGAATAATCAATGGAAATTATAACTTGAAGCACCACTTATTTGTTCACCCCAAGACAAAATTGTATAGGCTTTCATGAGTTATGTGCTTAGACTGGACTGTTACTGACTACTCAAGTTGGTGCATGTGTCATGGGTTGTGTATTCGAGCCCACAACCATGACTCATTTGAGTGACCCGTCATGTTCAAAAGGAGGCATTTGGCCTAATGAAACTGGCCCGTTGCTTGGAAAGAGGGAAGGCTTATCTACAAAGCTTGGCAAACATGGAAGGTGATCTTCAAAGATTGATGATATCAAATTTGATATGTAATCATTAGAAGATACGATCTTGTAATATTAGAGATTGAATTTGTAGATAGCTTTTAATCTTGGCTGTTGATGTAAATTATCTGTACCATTGATTTTGGGGAGCCTCAACTATAAATAGAGGCCTCTCCCCCTCATTGTATTCATTCATTGAGAAATATAAAATTGAGAGCATTCACAAAACTCTTCTCTTTTGTGTTCTTTTTTTTTGTGGCTTGTTCTTAGCTTGTTCTTCGTTGCTATTGAGTTGGTGCCTTAGAGGAATTCTCTTGAATCCTCAAGTGTTGGGAAGTAGGCTGACTTAGGCGTTTTGTGACAAGAATCGACCTAAGACTGCACGGATTGTATGGAAAAAACTCTAAGTCCGTGACAGTTGGTATCCGAGCTAAGGTTCGAAAGGCACCATCGGAAGATATCAAAGGAAGTTGTTGAAAATGTTGAGCCAATGGAGACCCATGGGAGGGCTAGGAAATAGAGCCGTTCGAGGGATATTGTGTTGGCTTTGGAGGGACGCATAGTCAATCTTGAAGAGTCCATGGGGTACGTCAAGGAGAGACTTGACGGGATTGAGGATGGGATCCTCACTGAGTTGCAGTCTATGAAGGAGCAGCTTAGAGAGTATTTGTGAGGTTTTGTTGGGTCCCTTGAGAGGAAGCTGAGCGGTAGAGATGAGACCATTGAGGCTATGGTCGCAACCATAAAGGTGGAGATTGCGGAGCTTAAAGGTGAACTCTCAATCTACAAGGCTGCATTGGGCAATGGGGGATTAGTTGCTACTGCACCCAAGCCTAGTGTGGATGTTCCTAAGCCTAAAGAGTTTAAGGGATCAAGGTCTGCGAGAGATGCAGACAATTTCCTTTGGGGAATGGAGCACTACTTCCATGCCAAGGGCATCATGGATGATGACACAAAGGTAAATATTACTGTTATGTATTTTACTGACATTGCTTTGTTGTGGTGGCGTCGAAGTTCCACTGATGTGAGATGTGGTAGGACTGAAATTGAGACTTGAGAGGAGTTTCAAAGTGAGTTCAAGGCACAGTTTTTCCCAGAATATGCCGAGGATGAAGCTCGGGCAAAGTTGCGTCGGCTTACGCAACAAGATACTGTGAGGGAGTATGTATGGGAGTTTAGTGAACTCATGCTCCAAATATTAGATATGGGTGAAAAGGAAGCCTTCTTTTCCTTTATGGGTGGTTTGAAACCACGGGAAAAGCAAGAGTTGCAACGTCGAGGAGTCTAAGAGCTTACCAAGGCTATGACCGTTACGGAATCATTTGTCGAGCTTGATCTGAAGAAAGAAAGTCTGAGCCTTTCAAGCCCAAGTTCAAACCAAAGGGAAATGGTGGGGGAGACAAAGAAAATTTTGTCAAGAATAGTAATGGAAAGAAGTCATTCGGTAAGGGAAAGCCTGTGAGTTGCTTTCATTGTGATGGTTCACACTTTATCAAGTACTGTCCGAAAAAGGCCGCTCTTTCTACCGCTGAAGCAAGAAAGGAGGCGAACAAGTCAACTGAGGGTCTTGGCTCGATATTGGGGGTGTCGAAGACAAGACGAATGAAGGGTTAATGTTTGTAGACATCGTAGTGGCTGGCACAGAATTGAGTGCACTTCTTGACATAGGTGCATTTGATTTGTTCATGTTCGAGGAGATTGCGAGTAAACTTGGTCTCAAGATTCAAAATGACTCGGGATGAATAAAAACGATGAACTCAAAAAATGTTCCGATCAAGGGGGTCACAAAGGGAGTAGATCTCCAGCTTAGTGAATCGACCGGTAGAGCTAACATCAAGGTAATACCTCTTGATGATTATGACTTTGTCGTTGGTTTAAGTTTTCTTGATAGGGTTAATGCTTCTATCTTTCCTTTTGGTAATTATATGATGATCTCGGATTCAAACCATCATTGTATGGTAAGAACAAAAAAGAAGGGAAGCTTGGAGGGTAAAGCATTATTGGTGATCCAGTTTGCTAAAGGAGTATGGAGAGATGAAGTCTCTTATTTGGCTACCTTGAAGGTTGAGGAATCCGTCAAGTCCAGTAGTGAGATTCCAAGGGAAGTAGGCCAGTTGCTTGATTCTTTTTGGGATGTGATGTCAGCGGAGTTGCCCAAAAAATTGCCACTTAAGAGGGAGGAGGATCACAAGATTGAGTTATTGCCTAATTCGGTGCCGTCAGCAAGGACCCCATATCGGATGTCTCTACCAGAGTTAGAAGAGTTGTAAAAGTAGTTAAATGAGCTTTTAGATGCTTGGTTTATCAGACCATCTAAAGCCCCATACGGAGCACCAGTGTTGTTTCAAAAGAAGCATGATGGGTCACTAAGGTTGTGTATCGACTATCGGGCTCTGAATAAGATCACTATGAAGAACAGGTACCCTATTCCCCTTATTGCAGGTTTATTTGATCAACTTGGTAGTGTAAGATGGTTTACCAAGTTAGATTTGAGATTGGGGTACCATCAAGTTCGAATAGCCGAGGGGGTGAGCCAAAAACAGCTTATGTTACGCGGTATGGTTCGTACGAGTTCCTTATAATGCCCTTCGGACTCATGAATGTTCCAGTTACTTTTTGCACCCTGATGAATAAGTTACTTCAACCCTTCTTAAATTGTTTCGTGGTTGTTTACCTTGACGATATTGTGGTGTACAGTAAGTCGCTCGAGGAGCATGTGGAACATTTGAGGAAGGTGTTCCAAATCTTACGGGAGAATGAGCTATATATCAAAGAGGAAAAGTGCTCATTTGCCCAGTGAGAGGTACCCTTTTTAAGCCACGTTGTGGGAGGTGACAGGATCCGGATGGATGAGAAAAAGATCCAAGCTATTGTTGATTGGGAAGCACCAACCAAGGTGACAGAATTGAGATATTTCCTTGGATTAGCGAATTATTACCAACGCTTTATTGAAGGCTATTCAAAGATCACCGCACCCTTGATGGACTTGTTGAAGAAGGGTAAGGTGTGGGATTGGGACCCCAAATGTGAGGAAACTTTTAATTAAGTAAAGGAAATTATGACGAGGGAGCCTGTTCTTGCCTTGTCGGATTATTCAAAGCCGTATGAGGTACGCACAAATGCATCAGACTATGCAATTGGGGTAGTACTGATGCAAGATGGACATCCAATTGCTTTCGAGAGTCGAAAGTTAAATGAGACGAAGCGGTGGTATATGGTCTAAGAAAAAGAAATGATCGTTGCGATGCATTGCTTGCGCACATGGAGGCACTATTTATTGAGTTCTAGGTTTGTGGTCTATATTGATAATGTTGCCAAAAGTTATTTTCTGACCCAGAAAAAGTTGTCTCTGAAACAGGCTCGTTGGCAGGTCTTCTTGGTAGAATTTGATTTCACGATGGAATATAAGCCGGGGAGTGCCAATACTATTGTTGATGCCCTTAGTCGAAAGATGGAATTTGTGGCAATTAATCAACCTGATGGTTAATTATTGGAGCACATTAAAGAGGGATTGGTCCATGATTCCATAGCCAAAAACCTAACTGAGCTTGTCAAGGAGGGGAAAACAAAGAGGTTTTGGCTTGAGGGAGAGCTGCTTTATACTCATGGGCATCGTCTCTTTATGCCTCAGTATGGGAAGTTACGCAAGGAAGTCATGAAGGAGTGTAATGACTCGAGATGGGCTAACCATCCAGGGATGCACCGTACGTTGGCCCTTTTAAAGGATCGTTACTATTGACCTCACATGAGGGATAATGTGGAGACTTATGTGAGAACTTGTCTAGTGTGCCAATAAGACAAGGTAGAGTTGAAGGCTCTAGCGGGTTTGTTACAACCGTTGCCTATTCCGAAACGACCATGGGAGAGTGTATCCATGGATTTTATAGCATGTTTGCCAAAGTTTGACGGATTTGGAAGCATTCTTGTTGTGGTGGACAGGTTTTCCAAGTATGGAACGTTCATTCCAGCAACCAATGAGTGACTAGCAAAGGAAGCAGCTCATTTGTTCCTGAAACATGCGGTGAAATATTGGGGAGTGCCAAAATCAATAATCAGGGATCGAGACAGGCGATTCACGGGCTGGTTCTGGACAGAGTTGTTTAAGTCAATGGGCTCTGACTTGAATTTTTCTATTAGTATGCATCCACAAACTGATGGGCAGACCGAACGAGTGAATGCATTATTGGAGACTTATCTTCGGCACTATGTGAGTGCTACACAAAGGGACTGGCCGTTTGGATATGACTCAATTCTCATACAACTTGCAACGGAGTGGGGCCACGAATCAAAGTCCATTTGAGATAGTGACGGGTCAACAGCCAGTCACACCCAATGCTGTTGTGACTCATTATACAGAACCAAATCCAACAGCTTATCGGTTAACGAAGGATTGGCAAGAGAAGAACGATTTAGCCAGAGTTTGTCTACACAAGGCAAGTAAGCGGAACAAGAAGTCGGTGGACCAAAGTCGGAGGGATGTTCAATTTTAGGTTGGTGACTTTGTCCTTGAAAAGTTACACTTTATTTTGAGATATGGCTTGGACAAAGGGCTATGAAGGACCCTTTCAAGTTTTAAAGAGAGTAGACAAGGTGACCTACAAGCTTGAGTTGCTGTTGAAGCTCAAAGTCCATCCCGTGTTCCATGTGAGTATGCTCTAACCATTCCATGTAGATCAAGATGATTCGAATCGAGGCAAGTCTGAACGAGCACCAATAGGGGTAAAGGTCTCCTACGATCAAGAAGTTGAAAGCATCGAGGAAGACCGTGTGGTGAGACAAAAGTATCATCGATCGAGACATGAGTACTTAGTACGATGAAAGAGACTTCCTGACAGCGAAGCAAGTTGGGAACCTGCCGAGGCATTATGGCATTTCCAAAGCAAGATTGACCGTTCCATGAGGAGGACACGACGAGGGCGTCGCTAGAATAGGTGGGGGAGAATGTCATGGGTTGTGTATTCGAGCCCACAACCATGACTCATTTGAATGACCCATCATGTTCAAAAGGAGGCATTTGGCCCAATCAAACTAGCTCGTTGCTTGGAAAGAGGGAAGGTTTATCTACAAAGCTTGACAAACATGAAAGGT
Organism: Kokia cookei; assembly: GCA_039519145.1. Classification (NCBI taxonomy): domain Eukaryota; kingdom Viridiplantae; phylum Streptophyta; class Magnoliopsida; order Malvales; family Malvaceae; genus Kokia; species Kokia cookei. The sequence continues at coordinate 25,158,698 of CM076903.1, read as the reverse complement.
GATCTTTAAAGATTGATGATATCATATTTGATATGTATTTGATATGTAATCTTTAAAAGATATGATCTTGTAATCTTAGAGATTGGATTTCTATATAGCTTTTAATCTTGGCTGTTGATGTAAATGATCTGTACCGTTGATTTTGGGGAGCCTCAACTATAAATAGAGGCTTCTCCCCCTCATTGTATTCATTCATTGAGAAATACAAAATTGAGAGCATTCACTCAAAACTCTTCTCTCTTGTGTTCTTGTTTTTCTGTGGCTTGTTCTTAGCTTGTTCTTCGTTGCTATTGAGTTGGTGCCTTAGAGGAATTCTCTTGAATCCTCAAGTGTTGGGAAGTAGGCTGACTTAGGCGTTTTTGTGGCAAGAATTGATCTAAGACCACACGGATTGTGTGGAAAAAACTCTAAGTCCGTGAAACATGCATGCAGCTTTTATGTTCTGTGATATGGTCCACCATTTCTTCACTGCCAATGCATGAGTTTTCATTGGCAGATACACCAAGGTTTCTATGTTGATTTATTTCCAATAATAACATGAATTGCTTCATTACAACTCACACACACACACACATATATATAATATACAGACACACACACATTTCATATAGCATGCTATGGTTCAACATTTGTTATTATTTTCATATAGTCCACAAGAGTCAGTGATATCAAGGTTAAAATACCCAGTTAACCACACCAATAATATATATATATATATATATATATATAAGGAAAGAAGTGGCATGCATCTTTAGGTAATCAATTTCATAAGAAAACAATCCATTGATGAAAATAAATTTAAAAATCCAACAGAGCGAGTACCTCTTTTAATTGAGTATATATGGTTGCTAAAGTAAATGCCCCACGGCCAAAAGGAAGAGTAGTAATTTTTGAGCAAGCTGCCACAGTTGAACCTAAACAAATAAAACGAATCTCATCATGTAAGCTAACATGTCAGATAGAAAAGAATAACAAATTTAGGACACAAAATTGTCTACAACATATTTTCTAAAAATTCTCCATGCTTTGATTTGCTTCCAACAACAAAGAAATAGCTATAAAAAATGTGTTCTAATTTTTTTATATATTAATTATTAACTAGATTAAGTTAATTAAATGGCTGCATTTCGTTTATTAATATGTTATAACAGATTTCCTTTTATGAAATACTGTAGAGTGAGCAAACTGTTGTTCAACAACGTCCAACAATTTGCAAATGTGCTTATCTCTATTTCCTTATCTTCTTGTTGGTTTGGAAATCTCTCCACTCTCTCTTTTGCTTCCAAGGTTTACTGCTAACAGTATATCTTTGAAAGTTAGTTGATATTACAATTATTCCCTTCCCAAACCTTGCATCACCAATCATGGTTCCTTTCATTTATGTTGTTCTTTTCTTAGCTATGTCTGGCCATTCAAGTAAGTTTCTTGGTGTTTCTTTGATTTTCTTATTTTCATTAAGCAAAAGACCACTTTTTCTTCTCTTTTTTTTTAAGTTTCAGATCCATAACTCAGGATTTTTGAGATCTGTTTTTCTTGTTTGATGCAAAGGGAAACAAAAGAAAAGGGGGAAAACTACCATTTTTTTAAAGAAAATATTTTCAGCTTAATTATGAAAAAATTGAAGTGTTTTTTAATTGTTTATGGTGTCTACAGGTGCTAACTATTGCTTATGTAAAGATGGAGTGAATGAGCAAACACTTCAGAAAACCCTGGATTATGCTTGTGGAGCAGGAGCTGATTGTACTCCAATTAATCAAAATGGTCCTTGTCATAATCCCAACACTGTGAAAGATCACTGCAATTATGCAGTCAATAGCTATTTCCAAAAGAAAGGTCTCAAGGAAGCTGTGATTTTTCAGGCACTGCTACTGTTAGTGTTAATCCTCCTTCAAGTAAAGTCCTACTAACCAACCCATTTCACTAAAGGTTTTTTCCTTTTTTTTCTTGGATTTTCTAAAAGTTTTCCATGCTTTGATTTGCTTCCAACAACAAAGAAATAGCTATAAAAAATGTAACTAATCGTCAAGATACTACCCACTATTAGTGGTTGATTAAAGGGAAACACTCTATTTCCTTTTCAAAATCAGAAATTTGAAGCTGTACACCTAAAATGCAAACCCTATAGAAGTCATTCCTATATAAATAAATTGATTACAAAAAAACAGTCCCCATAATCCTTGTATTAACAGTCATTAATCAAGCATGCTAAGAAACGAAGAAACACATGACAGTGAAGTGGAAAGAGTACTTTGTTTTGAGAGTGAGGTGAGTTTGTTGAAGCCTGCTTCCGAATGAGTCGAGGCACCACCTTGATAAAGCTGAAGAAGATAGGGTTAGGGGATAGAAATGGGATAGAGGTGAGAAACGCTTCAACAAAAATTAATAAACGATTGGGTATTTGAGATTTCGAGGATTGAGAAAGACAAAGAGGAGAGAAATAACTGGGGATTAGAAATTGAGGATTTTGAGGATTGAGAGAGGAGAAAATATCAGAGATTTTTCAATTTAGGGTTTGGAGGATTGAGAAAAGAGAAAATATTAGAGATTTTCTAATTTGAGGTTTAGGGATTTGAGTATTTTTTTTGGTTTAATTTAGGGGAGAAGAAACGGTGTTGTTTGAATAAAATGTAAAAAAATTAGTGGTGTTTATGGGGAAATCATAGCTATTGTCATATTTTTAGCGGCGTTTTTCTCATAAATGCCGCTAATAACCTAGACTTTTTACGGTGTTTTCTCATTAATGTCGTTAATGCTCTAGATTTTTTGCGGTGTTTTTCTCATAAACGTCGTTATTGTTTTATCATTTGCGGCGTTTTTCACATAAACGTCGCTATTGCTTTACCGCTAGTTTTTTTAAAAATTCTTATTAATATCCTTAAAATTTTTATAAATTTTATAATATGATTTATCATCGGTTGATGCATATATTTTAAATGTTAACGGTAAACCTCATATAAAAATGCTTCCTTCTTAAATGTTTTTCGATGCTTGTATTAACTAATATATTTCTTGTTAATTTGTATCTAATGCAGCTGGTTTATCTAAATTATAGAACCCTATATCACAAGTAATCTTATTATAGTGGCGAATATTGACAATAGACTTTGAGGCCTACTTAATTATGTAACAAGTAAAATTATTTAAATTTATATTATTTAATCATGAGTTATTTTATTTCTGTATAAAACTGGGAAAAGATTAAAACAATATTTTAATAACAACTCATTTACTTTGTATAAATAAATTAAGATATTTTAATATTTTTTAACTAAATTGTTGATTCATACATTAACTCAATCACTTAATGTAAGTATAGACATATATTTTTATGAAGATATTTTATTGCGTATATTACCGATGAGAAATAATATCTAAGTTTTGCACTAATAATAAAAATTAAAAACATTTTTAAAACCAAAAAATTGATTAATTCATATGCAATAAATATAAGAAAACAAATTACATAAATAACAATGTTAAGAAAAATGTTTGGTATTAGTAAAATATTGAAAAATAAATATTTAAAAAAAGATCAACTATATGAATATAGTAAAATACTCAAACATCATATCCAGTATTAAATTTTATTGAGTTTTAACCACGTCTCAATACTTAGTCAATGTGAAGATAAATCTTCAAACCGACCAACCAACCCCCTTCATCCTCAATTCTATATATAGTTCTTCCCCATTTTGTCTTCTCCCTACCTTGCAACATTCAACTAATCACTAGATGACCAACCATTTGGCCTCATCATCTTCCACGTCACCCGTGTGAACGCTTTTTCAAGTGTAAACACTCTTTAAGGGACCAATACGACCTACTTGTACATAACAACCTATTTGAAAGGAATACCAAAATGAGTCTCATCAATTACATTTTCCATGCACTCAATGATGAGAATCTATTGGTAACAACTTACCACATCACCACTACCAAACAATAGGGCTTCTATAACGATGACATCCATTACCAACCCTAAACAGTTAGTACCATATGTAAGGAGATTTAAAAAAAAAATCTGATTTGTCATTCCTCTATTGGAAAGATGTTGTTCATCCTAGGGGTCCTGGGTTCGAGTGTCTGTGTGTGCAGGGTGTGTGTGCATTCTCAAAGGGATAAAAAAGTATGAACATATACTACCATATGTAATCACACCAATATAAATAAAAATTTATTAGTTAATTTAATTTATATAAAATGTAAATAAATTTGCAGTGTTTTTCCACCTTTAACGGCATTTTTCCCGTAAACGCCTCTAATGCTCTTAACGTTTAACGATGTTTTTCCCATAAACACCGCTAATGCTCTTACCTTTAGTGGCGTTTTCTTATAAACACCGCTATTGCTCTGACCTTTAGCGGCGTTTCCTCATAAACATCGCTAATGCTCTAACCTTTAGAGGAATTTCCTCATAAACGTAGCTAATGCTCTGACCTTTAACGGTGTTTCCTCATAAACGCCGCTAATGCTCTGACCTTTAGCGACGTTTCCTCATAAACGCCACTAATGCTCTGATCTTTAGTGGCGTTTTTCCTATAAACGCCGTTAAAAATGCCGCTAATAACCTGTTTTGCTGTATACTTTATCTATGTCATTTGGTTGTGTTAATATACGTGATCAGGGATGAATTTAGTTATGATATATGTAACGAAAGTCGCCTTAGTTCTATGTTAACATAATTAATGGACGAGATTGTTTGAAATAGCTTTTGGATATAATAGTAAACTTTTGAGCTCATAAGGTTATATAGTGACATGTAATTATAGAGTAATTAATATATATATATATATGGTCCATGTAACAGCCCGATTCTTAGTGGTATCGAAAAACAGTGGTTTTAGGACCACAACTCTGACGAATTGAGTCGTAAATATTAGTTATTTAATATTTGTGATGTCAGTAGTATCGTATTAGGTGTAAAAGTATAGAAATTTAATTAGGAGGACCTAATGAGTAAATAAACCAAAAGAGATAAGTTAGTGGAAAATCATGGCATTTATGGGCTAATGAAATGATTAATTAAAGACTTAAAAGTGATAAACTAAATTAATTATGAAAGTCTAAATAATTACAAAATTGCCATTAAATATATAACTGAAAATAAAGAATTAAATGACATTTTTCTTTCATAATTTCTCACATTTTTCTTTTTCATTCGGTCAAGAGGAGAAAGTTAGGGTTTTTACACTTTCAAGTTTAAGCTTTGATTTGGGTTAGTAAACCTTGATTATTTTTAGTAATTTTTTATGTTTTTGAGTTCGTATTAGCTTAATCTAGCTTATGTAAGGACTAATTTGTGAATCTGTCAAATGTTAGAAAACTTACCATTGTTGAAATTGCTTGTTCTTGAAATCTTTTGATGTATTTGGGTGTTTGGTCCTTGGGTTAAATCTTTTTGTAAAGTGATTTTTGATGAAATTAGGGTTTAAGGATTAAAATGTGAAAATGGTGAAACTACATATATTATTATGAAAATAAATGTGTGAGTGGCTGGATAGATACCCAAGAGAATTCGACTATGGTTAGTTGAGTGAGAGAATGGTTAATTTGCATGTTTGTGTTGAAAGGACTAAATTGAATAAAAAGAGAATGTTAGGGGTAAAATTGTAATTTTTTGAAAAGGGGTTTGATTGTGTTAAATGAATTGATTGTGTGATTTAATATGAAAATTAAATGATTTGTGAATGTAGACTACGATTGTGCTACCAACCATGGAAAAGGAAAGTTAGCACATTAGTCCCTAAAGTCTTTCCTAAATTGCAATTCAGTCCGTTAAGTTCATATGGTTAAATTCTAAGTTCATATGGTTAAATTCTATCTTAAACTGCTTATTCTTGTAATATGACTATTGTAGTGAGTTAAAATGATAATTGAAATTGTGGAAGACACGTGTGAACGAAATACGAAAGATAAACGGGTTCGAGCTATAAACGAAAGGGTCCGATGACTAAATGTCATCGTGAGTAAATGAAGCCATGATGGATTAAAGGTCCGATGACTCAGTGTCATCGTGAGAATATGAATTCCTATACGGAACAAGAGGTTCGATGACTATTTGTCATCGTGAGTATTACATGAAATGAGTTCTAATGCGGAATAAGGGTTCGATGACTTTGTGTCATCGTGAGTAACAAATGCGAGTGAAACCTACCCCAGATGTAAACAATGTTCCATTCGGTTAATTAGATTTTTTACAAATCTTGAAGTTTGTTAAATCTATTTAACTTTATGTACTTATTAAGCCTTAAAGTGTTTACCTGTGGATTTGCGTTTATTTTGTAGATTCACTTTTGCTGTTCGGAGATCGGATCATCTTGAAGCATCACACTATCCCGGAGTTGTCGGTAGACTTTTACATCACTTGGTTAATATGGCATGTACTAGGATGATGTTACCTTTTCTTTATTCAATGAGTTTGTGAAATCAATGAACTTGTATTTTGGTATAATTTTTTTGAGATTTGGCATACTTGTTTTGTTAGAACCCATGTATGTTTCAATAGAAGTACAAGGTAGGAGAGAGGTTGTTCTCTGACTTGGATTGTATCGGTAGTTGAATTGCAAGTATCGATAGTTCATGTTACTAATGTATCGATAGTATGTAAGCTTGTATCAGTAGAAGTTGCAGGGTGTAGATCTTTGCTCTCTGGAGTTTTTGGTATTGGTAGTTGCATGACTTGTATCGATAAAAATTATACTTTTATCGATAGAATTAGTAAAAGTACCGGTAGATATCAGCATATCTCTAAAATTTTTCATTAAATTGATTACTACCGATACTTGACCATCAGGTACTGGTAAAAGTCCCTTAAAATGTTGGAAATACCATTTTTACCCTTTATAAGATTGTGTTATATTTAGATATTGTTTTAAATTGTGAGAAATGATATTTGTCTTGAATAAAGATGCAAATAGTCGGATATTTGTAAAAGATGAACGATATAAAATAAATAGTAGACATCGAAATCCTAACCGACGATGGTGTATGGGATTTGGGTGTTAGATTTAATGGTATCAAAGCTTATGGTTTAGCCATTTCTTGGATTGTATTGGTTGTATTTAATGATTTAGAAGTACATGCCACATGAACCTATGATAGTGTGATATGGATGAATCCGATCTAATTAAGATTTTTGTAGATAAATACAGGATGCCTGACTCTGAAAAGATGAAACTAATGAGGTGAACAACAATGTTCTGACTAATGACTCTAGGGCCAGTCATAGTGCATCAATATTACCAATGACAGAAAATGAAACGAAGAATATGTTCTTCGGTTTGATGGGGCAATATTTTATGGAACTCATGAGCGTATTGTAAGAGGAGCCATGCAGGTGAGCATCGCAAAATGAGAGGGACATGTTATCGATGCGGAAGTGCAGATCACTTTCTGAGGAACTATCCGATGAGATCTGAAGCAAAGGAGGAACAAAGTGTAAAACCTCCTGCTACACCACAAAAGAATAGACGCCTAGGGAAGAGTAGTGGTATAGGTGGAAACCGTGAAGATAACAAAGATACTGTAGCCAGATCTGAGGCTCGAGCACCTGCACGGACTTATGCTATTCAAGCTCGAGAAGAGGCTACCGCTCCTGATGTTGTGACTGGTATATTCTATCTCTTTAATGATATTGTGTGTGCATTGATTGACCTAGGATCGACTCATTCATATATTTGTACTGCATTAGCTACTGAAAAGAAATTGCCTATTGAGTCGGCCAAGTTTGATGTACAAGTCACAAACCCATTGAGTCATAGTGTCACTGTTAATTTGATATATAACACCCAAATCTCGTACACCGTCGTCGATTAGAATTCTGGTGTTTACTATTCCTTTTATACTATTCATCTTTCACAATTATCCAACTATTTGTACCTTTAATTAATACAAAAATTATTTTCCAATGTAAAATGATATCTAAACATGACACAATTTTATCAAGGGTAAAAATGGTACTTCCAACATTTTAGGGGGCTTCTACCGATACTTGATGGTCAAGTATCGGTAATAATCAATTAAATGAAAAATTTTAGAACTGCGAAGATTTCTACCAGTACCTGTGCAAATTCTACCGATACAAGTATGATTTCAACCGTTACAAGTCATGCAACTACAGATACCAAAAACTCCAGAGAGCAAAAATTCATACCCTACAACTTCTACCGATACAAGCTTACCTACTACCGATACATCAGTACTATGAACTACCGATACCTGTAATTAAACTACCGATACAATACAAGTTAGAGAATAACCTCTCTCCTACCCTATACTTCTACCGATACATGTAATAATTCTACCGAAACTAGTATGCATAATTTTATTAGTGACACCAAGACACAAGTGTAATACCTCAAACACAACTAATATAAGTTATGCATTAAAACATCACAATACACACATAACTTCTAAGTCTTTACAAACATTATGAGCCTAGGCATCAAAGTTATACAACATGCATTTACAAAATCAAGATAGTAAGTTTTCAACATCTTTGGTTCCATATCAAAGGTTAACAACATCCTAGTACATGCCAAAAGACCAAGTGATGCAAAAATCTACCGACGATTCCACGATAGCGTGATTTCAGGTAAGGTCAATGATCCGATCTTCAGTCAGCAAAACGATCTACAAAATAACAACAATAACTGTGGTAAGTTTTATAACTTAGTAAGTTCAATAGTTATGGAATACCAACATGGTGTTGGCAACAATGATTCATTCAAGCTAAGTAGTTTCCATTTCTTTGGAGTAGTTACAACTTCTCTTCTTGTACATAACTTTCTATTACCAGTACCCGATGCTATTCACACGAGCTGTCGAGAACTCGTAACTTATGTGGTACCCCAACCATCGGTACGGTGTCTATCTATTCTGCAAACTGTTTCCTAACGATGTTGCTCAATACGAGCTGTCAAGAGTATGCATAAAGCATAAGTCCCAGCCATCGTAAGACCTGTAATCCTCATAGGATCCATATCTCTTTTTTCGAGTCACAATGCTGCTGACATGAGCTGTCGAGGACTCGCAACACATGCGGTACCCCAGCCATCGTGTCAGTACTATTTCAACGGCATAAAGCCTACTATCTTTTGCGTTTCATTTCTTCGATCATCTTCAATATCGGATGCTTTCAATTTGTTGTACATTGACAACATATATACATAAACAATAAATATTAAGTAATATTTACACTACGAACTTACCAGACTGAATTGCAGTTTAGGAAAGACTTCAGGGACTAATCTACTAATTTCCCTTTTCCCGATCAGTAGCATGATTGTGGTCTACATTCATAAATCATTCAATTCTCACATTAAATTACATAATTTAGTAATTCCAAACAATTTAGTCCTTTTTGAAGAAATTACAATTTTACCCCTAATAGTTTCCTTTTATTCAATCTAGTCCTTTCAACACAAATCATGTAAATCAACCATTCTCTCACCCAAATAGCCATAGCCAAATTTTCTTGGGCACCTATCCAACCCATTCACATCTCTATTTACACATCAATCTATATAATTTCATCAATTTCACATTTTAGTCCTTCAACCCTAATTCATCAAAAATCACTTTGCACAAAAATTTAACCCAAGTTTCAAACATTCAAATACATCAAAAGCTTTCAAGAACAAGCAATTTCAACAATGGCAAGTTTTCTAACATTTTACAGATTCACAAATTAGTCCTTGCATAAGCTAGTTTAAGGTGATACGAACTCAAAAACATAAAAATTACTAAAAAACGATCAAAGTTTGCTTACCCAAATCAGAGCTCAAAGTTTGAGTTTCAAAACCCTAGTTTCTTCCTCTCCTAGCCTAATGAAGAAGATGGTGAGATGAAAATGATGAAATCTCACTTAAAAATTCCTTTAATTAATATATATACCAATGACAATTTTGTAATTTTTAGAACTTTCATCATTAAGCTTAATTAGCCACTTTTTAGTTTTAATTAAACCTATTTAAAATTGATATAATTCATGTCAATCCAGTAACTAACATTCATTTGGTTATTTTACTCATTTGATCCTTCTAATTTAACATCTATACTTTTATCTTTCTTATAAATTAGTCCTTTCTATTCAATTAACTATCTAATCAAGGCTATTTTCGAATCATGATTCATACTATACATATATCACCAGAAATATTTAAAATAACTAAATTTATGACTTGACTAGTCGAAACTGTGGTCCCGAAACCACTATTTTCGACACCACTAAAAAATCAAGCTGTTACAACTCTTCTCCTTTAGGGAAATTTCATCCCGAAATTTCTTACAAGTAAACAAGTTAGGGTATTGCGATCTCATTGAAGCCTCTATCTCCCAAGTAGCTTCCTCTATCCCGTGGTGATTCCACATTACTTTCACTAATGATACTTTCTTGTTTCTCAATTCTTTTACTTCGCTAGTCAGTATTCTAACTGGTTCCTCTAAATACGACAAGTCCGACTAAATCTCAACTTTCATGGGTGTAATCACATGCGAGGGATTTGATCTATACCATCTCAACATTGAAACATGAAAAACATTATGAATCTTCTCTAGTTCTGGAGGTAAAGCCAACTTATATGCCACAGGACCAACTCATTCAATAACTTCATACGGTCTAGTGAACCTTGGACTCAACTTTCCTTTTCTACCAAACGTAGCACCTTTTTCCAAGGTGAAACTTTCAGGAAAACTCTATATCCTATTGCAAATTCTATATCTTTCCTCTTAAGATATGCGTATTACTTTTGTCGATTAGACGCTGCTTTCAAACAATCACGGATTACCCGCACTTTGTCTTTAGTCTCATGAACTAAATCAGTTCCAATCAACTTAGGCTTGCTTAGTTCAAACCAGTACAAATGTGTCCTGCACTTTCAACCATATAATGCTTCAAATGATACCATCTTAATACTAGATTGGTAGCTGTTATTATAAGAAAATTCGATCAACGACAGGTACCTTTCCTAGCTTCCTTCAAACTCAAGTATACAGCACCATAGCATATCCTCAAGAATTTGTATCACTCGTTCTGACTGACCATCTATTTACGGATGATATGTAGTACTAAAGTTCAACTTGTTCCATAAACCCTCATGTAATTTACCCTAAAATCTCAAGGTAAAACATGGATCCCTATCAGAGATGATAGAGGCTGGTACTCTGTGTAATTGAACTATCTCAGACACGTACAGCTCAGCCAATCTCTCAAGTGGGTAATCTACCCAAATGGGAATAAAATGAGCAAACTTTGTTAATCTGTCTACAATTACCCAAATTGAATCTTTCCTTTTCGGTGTTACCGGAAGTCCTGTGACAAAATTCATTGTAACTCGTTCCCATTTCCACTTTGGAATGGTAATCAGCTGTAATAACCCCGATGGCACCTGATGTTCAGCTTCCACTTGCTGACATATAAGGCATCTAGTCACAAATTCTGAAATCTCTCGTTTCATGCTTGACCAACAATAAAAATTCTTCAAGTCGTTATACATTTTCACTCTCCCCGAGTGTATGGAATAAGTGATGTTATGAGCCTCTATCAGAATATCCCGTTTCAAATCTGAATCGTTCGGAACTTATACACTGCCTTTGTAATACAACATATCATCTGTATCAACTGTAAACTCTATGGTGACATCACCCTGTATACATTCTCTTTTAGCTAGAAGCTTTGGATCCTTTCTCTGTAGTTCTTGAATCCGCTGTAGAAATAGCGGTCTCGCCCTAAGCTTTGCGATGATAGGACCATTATCTTCTAATGATATATGGGCATTCATTACTCTTAATGTAAATACTGATTTTCAACTTAGGGCATCAACTACAACATTAGCCTTACCCGGATGATAATCAATTATAAGGTCATAGTCTTTCAACAGCTCTAACCATCGGCACTGTCGTAAATTCAACTCCTTTTATGTCATCAAATATCTCAAACTTTTTTGGTCTGTAAATATGTAGCATCTTTCCCCGTAGAGGTAGTGTCGTCAAATCTTCAATGCAAAAACTACAACAGCTAACTCCAGATCATGAGTCAGATAATTCTTTTCATGCGATTTCAACTGTCGGGAAGTATAAGCTACCACTTTACTATCTTGCATCAAAACACAACCCAATCTACTTAAAGATGCGTCACTATAAACAACAAACTCTTTTCCCGTCTCTAGTTGCGTCAAGACCAGAGCTTCAATTAAAAACTTTTTCAACTGGTCGAAACTTTGCTGACACTTTTCGAACCACAGGAATTGAATGTTTTTTGTAGCAATCTCGTCATTGGTAAGGCTATGATGGAAAAGTCTTTTACGAACCGACGGTAATAACCTGCCAATCCCAAGAAGTTGTGTACTTCTGAAACATTCTTTGGTACCTTCCAATCCAGAATAGCTTAAATTTTACTCGGATCAACACGTATTCCTTCCAAAGATACTACGTGACCCAAGAACCCAACTTCTCGAAGCCAGAATTCACATTTACTGAATTTTGCATACAACTACTTTTCTCGTAAAATCTATAATACCTCATTCAAATGCTGAGTATGCTCCAACTCTGTCTTAGAGTAAATCAATATGTCATCAATAAACACAACCACAAACCTGACCAATTGAGGTTGAAATATTCTGTTCATTAGGTCCATAAATGCTACGGAGGCATTAGTCATCCCAAATGGAATAACTAAAAACTCATAATGTCTATACCGAGTTCTGAATGTCGTCTTTAATATATCATAATTTTTTACTCTCATCTGATAATAACTTGACCGAAGGTCTATTTTAGAGAATAGGGTTGCTCCCTTTAATTGATCAAATAACTCATCAATCCGAGGCAACGAATACTTATTCTTGATTGTTACCTTATTTAACTGCCTATAGTCTATACACATCTGCATCGATCCATCCTTCTTTTTCACAAATAACACGAGCGTACCCCATGGTGATACATTGGGTCGTATGAATCCTCTATCCAACAATTCTTGCAGTTGAGCTTTCAATTCTATCAATTCGGTCGGTGTTATTCTATATGGTGGAATAGAGATTGGAACAGTACCAGGTAATAGGTCAATACCGAACTCCACTTCTTTAACTGGTGGCAAACTTGATAGTCCTTCTGGAAACACATCTGTATACTCTTGAATAACTAGTACCTGATCCAATTCTATTCTCAAGCCCCGAGTATCAAGTATGTATGCCAAGAATGCTTTACAACCTCTATGTATCATCTTCTGTGCTGAAATAGCCGAAATCACTCTAGTTTCACTATTTAATCTGCCAGATTTCACTATAATTACTTCTCCCGTCAGACGTTTCAAACTAATTTGTATTTGCTTGCAATTTACTATCGTATCATGCCCGGATAACCAATCCATACCTAAAATCACATCAAACTCAGTGAATGGTAATAGCATTAAATCGACAGGAAATTTACAGCCCTGAACTTTCAGTGGACATTTACGACATATCAAATTAACAATGACACTATGACCTAAAGGATTTGTAACTTGCACATCAAATTCAGTCGATTCAACGATAAATTTCTTATCAGTGGCTAGAGCAGTGCAAATATATGAATGAATTGACCCTGGATCAATCAAAGCACATATAATATCATTAAAAAGATAGAATATACTAGTCACCACATCAAGAGCGGTAGCCTCTTCTCTAGCTCGGATGGCATAAATCCGTGCAGGTGCTCGAGCTTCTGACCTACTCCCACTATCTTTATGTTCATTTTGATTTCCACTTGCACCGCTACTCTACCCGAGCGTCTTCCTTCTGCGGTGTGACCGAAGGGTTAACACTCTGATCATCTTTTGCTTCCGAATTCATCGGATAATTTCGCATGTAATGACTAGTATGTCCACATCTAAAGTAAGCTCCTTTAACCAATCGACATTCGCCCGAATGGATTCTTTTGCAATGCTCGCACATTGGTGTTGGCAAGTTACGAACACTTACCACACTATCAGCAAGATGATTTTGAAAAACTCCACTATCTCTAAATTTCTTCGGTGATGGAATTGAAAAACTTCGAGTGGGATTTTTCTTCCCGAAGTTTTTTCTCTCTCTAATTGTATACTTCCTCCATTTTCTATGCTCGGTCGGCTAGCACGATAAATGGTCAAATTCCCAAACCACCCACCATCATCTTTATCTCATCACTCAACCCGCTTTCAAAACAAACACACATGGCCTCATCAGTGGGTACAATCTCTCGGGCATACTTACTAAGAAATACAAACTCTCGTTCGTATTCTACCACTGTCTTGTTTCCCTGTGTCAGCTTCAAGAACTCTTTCTTCTTCTTATCCAGATATCTCTTACTGAAATATTTCTTCTTAAACTCTGTTTGAAAGAATTCCCAAGTAACTTCGTTTTCTAGTATCACTACTATAATCATCGCCCACTAGTTGTAAGCTTCGTCCTTTAGTAATGAAACAGTACATCTAACGAAATCTTCAGGTGGACAAGCCATCTCATTCAGCACTCTCAAGGTGTTTTCTAACCAATACTCAGCCCTAGACGGATCATCCTCAGCATTTCCACGAAATTCTTCTGCCCCGTACTTTCTTACCCTATCTGTTGGAATACGACGTCTTTGTTCAATTACCGGAGAAGGTGGAGGCATTACAGAAGGTGTCGTAGGTCGAACTGTGGGCTGTGTAACTGGGGTGGAGGAGGTGGCACCTCTCGATTATTCTGCATAACCTCCGAGAACCATTGTCCCATTAAGTCGAAAAATAAGTTTTTAGCTTAGCTTTCTATCATTGGTATAATAGGGACCCCATGACTAGCCCCGGAATCATTTGTTGGGTCATTGCTATTCACTTCGTTAGCCTCTTCTCTTTTTGAATCAGGCATATTAACTTTATCTGCAAAAACTATGGTTAGATCGGATTCATCTGTATCACACTATCACAAGTTCATATGGCATGTACTATGAAATTATTTAATATAATAATATTTGTCCAAGGAACGGCTAAAACGAAAGCTTTGATACCACTAAATGTAACACCCAAATCCCGTACACTATCGTCGGTTAGAATTCTGGTGTTTACTATTCCTTTTATACTATTCATCTTTCACAATTATCCGACTATTTGTATCTTTAATCAATACAAAAATTATTTCCCAATTTAAAATGATATCTAAACATGACAAAATTTTATCAAGGGTAAAAATGATACTTCCAACATTTTAGGGGACTTCTACTGGTACTTGATGGTCAAGTATAAGTAGTAGTCAATTTAATGAAAAATTTTATAACTGTGCAGATTTCTACCGGTACCTGTATTAGTTCTACCGATACAAGTATGATTTCTACCACTACAAGTCATGCAACTACTGATACCAAAAACTCCAAAGAGCAAAAATTTATACCTGCAACTTCTACTGATACAAGCTTACCTACTACAGATACATCAGTACTATGAACTACCGATACTTGCAATTAAACTACCGATACAATACAAGTCAAAGAACAACCTCTTTCCTACCCTGTACTTCTACCGATACATGCAATAATTCTACCAAAACTAGTATGTAGAATTTCATTAATGACACCAAGACACAAGTGTAATACCTCAAACACAACCAATATAAGTTATGCATTAAAACATCATAATACACACATAACTTCTAAGTCTTTACAAACATTATGAGCCTAGGCAGCAAAGTTATACAACATGCATTTACAAAATCAATATAGTAAGTTTTCAACATCTTTAGTTCCATATCAAAGGTTAACAACATCCTAGTACATGCCAAAAGACCAAGTGATGCAAAAATCTATCGAGAATTCCACGATAGCGTGATTTCAGGTGAGGTCAATGATCCGATCTTCAGTCAACAAAACGATGTACAAAACAACAACAATAACTGTGGTAAGTTTTATAACTTAGTAAGTTTAATAGTTATGGAATACCAACATGGTGTTGGTAACAATGATTCATTCAAGCCAAGTAGTTTCCATTTCTTTAGAGTAGTTACAACTTCTCTTCTTGTACATAACTTTTTGTTACTAGTACTCGATGCTGCTCACACGAGCTGTCGAGAACTCGCAACTTATGTGGTACCCCAGCCATTGGTACGGTGTGTATCTATTCTGTAAACTATTTCCTAACGATGCGGCTCACACGAGCTGTCAAGAGTATGGATAAAGCATAAGTCACAGCCATCGTAGGACCTATAATCCTTATAGGATCCATATCCCTTTTTTCGAGTCACGATGCTGCTCACACGAGCTGTCAAGGACTCGCAACACATGCGGTACCCCAGCCCTCGTGTCAGTACTATTTCAACGGCATAAAGCCTACTATCTTTTTCTTTTCATTTTTTCGATCATCTTCAACACCGGATGCTTTTAATTTGTTGTACATTGACAACATATATACATAAACAAGAAATGTTAAGTCAGATTTACACTACGAACTTATCGGACTGGATTGCAATTTAAGAAAGACTTCAGAGACTAATCTGCTAATTTTCCTTTTCCTCGGTCGGTAGCACGATCGTAGTCTACATTCACAAATCATTCAATTCTCACATTAAATTACATAATTTAGTGATTCCAAACAATTTAGTCCTTTTAAAGAAATTACAATTTTACCCCTAATAGTTTCCTTTTATTCAATCTAGTCCTTCCAACATAAATCATGTAAATCAACCATTCTCTCACCCAACTAACCATAGTCAAATTTTCTTTGGCACCTATCCAACCCATTCACATCTCTATTTCCACATCAATCTATATAATTTTATCGATTTCACATTTTAGTCCTTTAACCCTAATTCATCAAAAATTACTTTGCACAAAAATTTAACCCAAGTTTCAAACATTCAAATACATCAAAAGCTTTCAAGAATAAGCAATTTCAACAATGGCAAGTTTTCCAACATTTGGCAGATTCAGAAATTAGTCCTTGCATAAGCTAGTTTAAGCTTATACGGACTCAAAAACATAAAAATTACTAAAAACGATCAAAGTTTGCTTACCCAAATCAAAGCTCAAAGTTTGAGTTTCAAAACCCTAATCTCTTCCTCTCCTAGCTGAATGAAGAAGATGGTGAGATGAAAATGATGAAATCTCACTTAAAAATTCCTTTAATTAATATATATATACCAGTGGTAATTTTGTAATTTTTAGAATTTTCATCATTAAGCTTAATTTGCCAATTTTTAGTTTTAATTTAACCTATTTAAAATAATATAACTCATGTCAATCCACTAACTAGCATTTATTTGGTTATTTTACTCATTTGTTTCTTCTAATTTAACATCTATACTTTTATCTTTTTTATAAATTAGTCATTTCTATTCAATTAACTATCTAATCAAGGCTATTTTTCGAATCATGATTCATACTATACATATATCACCAGAAATATGTAAAAGTAACTAAATTTATGACTTGACTCGTCAGAGTTGTGATCCTGAAACTACTGTTTTCGTCACCACTGAAAAATTGAGATGTTACATGATATGTCGTAGATGTCCACTTAGAATTCAGGTCAATAAGTTCCCTGTTGATTTGATGTTATTACCATTTACTGAGTTCGATGTAATTTTGGGAATGGACTGGTTAACCGAGCATGATGCAGTGGTTAATTGTAAATGAAGACAGATCAATTTGAAACGGTCGACAAGAGAAGTAATCACAGTTGAGTCGGAGAAGTTGAGTAGTGGCACCAGAATAATCTTGTTGTTATCAGCATAGAAGATGGTTCGTAAAGGTTGTGAAGCATTTTTGGCTTATATACTTGATACTCGGAGTACCGGAATAGAGTTAGAATAGGTGCTAATTATCAAGGAATTTATAGATGTGTTTCTAGAGGAGATATCGGGTTTACCGCCAGTCAGAGAAGTAGAATTCGACATTTATTTAGTACGTGGAACTGCACCGATCTCGATCCCACCGTACAGGATGGCACCTACTGAATTGAAAGAGTTGAAGGCACAGTTACAAGAGTTGTTGGATAGGGCTTTGTTTGACCTAACATATCACCTTGGGGCGCACCAGTTTTGTTTGTAAAGAAAAAAGATGGATCGATGAGAATGTGCATAGACTACAAACAGCTGAACAAGGTAACAATCAAGAATAAATATTCGTTACCTCATATTCGTAAGCTGTTTGATTAGTTGAGAGGTACGATCATCTTTTCTAAACTAGACCTCCAATCGGGTTATTATCAAATGCGAGTAAAAGATAATGATGTGTAGAAAATCACATTCAAAACGTGATACATGCATTATGAGTTTCTGGTAATGTCATTCGGATTAACTAACGCTCCAGCAATGTTTATGGATTTGATGAACTGAGTTTTTAAACCTCAGCTGGATAGATTTGTAGTGGTGTTCATTGATGATATATTGATTTATTCCAAGTCAGAGACGGAACATGTTCAACATCTAAGGGAATTTTTGCAAATAATACGAGAAAAACAATTGTATGCTAAGTTCAACAAGTACGAGTTCTGGCTCCGGGAAGTGGGATTTCTAGGCCATGTGGTATCATCAAAAAGAATTCAAGTTAATCCGAGTAAAGTGCCTGCTATCCTCGATTGGAAGATACTTAAGAATGTTTCTGAGGTATGTAGTTTTCGGGCATTAGCAAGCTATTATCATCGATTCGTGAAAATTTTCTCTATCGTAACCTTGCCGATGATGAAATTACTACAAAAGAATATTCAATTTGTGTGATCAGAAAGGTGTCAACAGAGTTTTCACCAACTGTAGAAATCATTGACGGAAGCTTCGGTATTAACACAACCCGAAATTGGTAAAGAGTTTGTGGTATATAGTAATGCATCTCTAAATGGCCTGGGCTGTGTATTGATGCAAACAGGACGGGTATTAGCTTATGCTTCCCGATAATTAAAATCGCAAGAATGGAACGATCCGACCCATGACTTAGAGTTGACAGCCATTGTGTTTGCTTTGAAGATCTGGCGACATTATTTATACGGGGAGAAGTGTCACATATTCATAAATCATAAAAGTTTAAGGTATCTGATGACTCAGAAGGAACTGAATTTGAGGCAACGTTGGTGGTTAGAATTATTGAAAGATTATGATTTGGTAATTGAATACCATCTAGGAAAGGCTAATGTTGTTGTTGATGCTTTGAGCCGGAAATCATTATTTTCTTTGAGAGCAATGAATGCTCATTTGTCACTTGAAGGTGATGGTTTTGTTACAGCAGAACTTCGGACGAAATCGTTATTCTTACAAAGGATACGAGAGTTACAAAAGGATAACTCGAAGCTTAAGGCTAGAAAAGAACTGATGCGGAATGATGCAACTACGAAATTTACTACAGATAATGATGGTATGTTGTACTTTCGAGGTAGAGTATGTATTCCTGATAATTCTGACTTAAGACAAGATATTTTTTCAAAGGCTCACAGCAGTACTTACTCCATTCATCCAAGCAGCGTGAAAATGTATAATGACTTGAAAAAGATGTATTGGTGGCCAGGTATGAAATGAGAAGTCTCGTAGTTCGTGACTAGATGTTTGGTGTGATATCAAGTAAAGGCTGAACACCAGGTACCATCTGAACTGTTGCAACCTATTACTATTCCTGAGTGGAAATGGGAACAGGTCACTATGGATTTCGTTACAAGATTATCAACAACATTGAGGAAAAAGACTCGATCTGGGTTATAGTGGACAGATTGATGAAATCGACTCACTTTATTCCTATTCGAGTAGACTTTCCACTATAGAAGTTCGTGGAATTGTATGTATTTGAGATAGTACGATTAAATGGAGTACCAGCATCTATTATCTCTGACAGAGATCCTCGTTTCACCTTGAAGTTCTGGGGTAAGTTAAATGAAGCTTTGGGCACCCGATTGAATTTTAGTACTACATATCGTTCGTAGATGAATGGTCCGTCGAAAAGAGTGATACAGATACTTGAAGATATGCTACGGTGTTGTATACTTGAATTTGAGGGTAGTTGGGAAAGATATTTTCCATTGGTGGAGTTTGCTTATAACAATAGTTATTAGACTAGTATTAAAATGGCTCCATTTGAAGCATTATACGGTAGGAAATGCAAAACACCCTTGTATTGGTCAGAGTTGAGTGAAAACAAGTTAGTTAGAGCTGACTTGATTCATGAGACCAAAGACAAGGTGCGAGAATTCGCGACTGTTTGAAGGTAGCATCCGACCGACAAAAATCTTATGCAGATCTTAAAAGGAAAGATATAGAATTTGCAATGGGAGACCGAGTTTTCTTACGAGTCTCACCTTGGAAGAAAGTGTTAAGGTTTGGAAAAAAAAGGGAAGCTAAGCCCCCAGATTATTGGACTGTATGAGATTATTAAACGGGTTGGTCCTGTGGCATACAAGTTAACTTTATCGCCAGAATTAGAGAAGATTCATAATGTGTTTCACGTTTTGATACTGAGACGATACAGGTCAGATCCTTCACATGTGATTTTGCCCTGTGAGGTTGAAATACAACTAGATTTGTCGTATTCCGAAGAATCGATTAAGATTTTGGCTCGTGAAGTAAAAGAACTACAAAACAAAATAGTACCATTGGTAAAAGTTTTGTGAAATCGACACGAACTTGAATAAGCTACTTGGGAAACAGAGGCTTCAATGAAATCACAATATCCTACTCTATTCACTGGTAAGAAATTTCGGGACGAAATTTCCTTAAGGAGGGAAGAGTTGTAACAGCCCAATTTTTAGTGGTATCGAAAAACAATGGTTTTGGGACCAAAACTCTGACTAATTGAGTAGTAAATATTAGTTATTTAATATTTGTGATGTCAGTAGTATATTATTAAGTCTTGGTTATGAAATTTTGACGTTTAATTAGATAATTGAATAGAAATGACTAATTTGTAATAGGTGCAAAAGCATAGAAGTTTAATTAGGAGGACCTAATGAGTACATAAACCAAAAGAGATAAGTTAGTGGAAAATAATGGCATTTAAGGGCTAATGAAATGATTAATTAAAGACTTAAAAGTGATGAATTAAATTAATTATGAAAGTCTAAATAATTACAAAATTACCATTAAGTATATAAGTGAAAATAAAGAATTAAATGACATTTTCCTTCATAATTTCTCACCTTCTTCTTCTTCATTCGGCTAAGAGGAGAAAGTTAGGGTTTTTACACTTTGAAGTTTAAGCTTTGATTTGGGTTAGTAAACCTCGATCATTTTTAGTAATTTTTATGTTTTTGAGTCCATATTAGCTTAATTTAGCTTATGCAAGGACTAATTTGTGAATCTGTCAAATGTTAGAAAACTTGCCATTGTTGAAATTTCTTGTTCTTGAAATCTTTTGATATATTTGGGTGTTTGGTCCTTGGGTTAAATTTTTTGTAAAGTGATTTTCGATGAAATAAGGGTTTAAGGATTAAAATGTGAAAGTGGTGAAACTACATATATTATTATGAAAATAAATGTGTGAATGGGCTGGATAGATACCCAAGAGAATTCGACTATGGTTAGTTGTCTGAGAGAATGGTTAATTTGCATGTTTGTGTTGAAAGGACTAAATTGAATAAAAAGAGAATGTTAAGGGTAAAATCGTAATTTTTTGAAAAGCGGTTTGATTGTGTTAAATGAATTGATTGTGTGATTTAATATGAAAATTAAATGATTTGTGAATGTAGACTACGATTGTGCTACCAACCATGGAAAAGGAAAGTTAGCAGATTAGTCCCTAAAGTCTTTCCTAAATTGCAATTCAGTCCGGTAAGTTCGTATGGTTAAATTCTAACTTAAATTGCTTATTCTTGTAATATGACTATTGTAGTGAGATGAAATGATAATCAAAATTGTGGAACACGCGTGTGAATGAAATACGGAAGATAAACAAGTTCGAGCTATAAACGAAAGGGTCCGATGACTAAGTGTCATCGTGAGTAAACAAATCCTTTACGGATTAAAGGGTCCGATGACTAAGTGTCATCGTGAGTAAATGAATCCTTTACGGAACACGAGTTTGATGACTAAGTGTCATCGTGAGTAAATGAATCCATGATGGATTAAAAGTCCGATGACTCAATGTCATCGTAAGAATATGAATTCCTATACGGAACAAGAGGTCCAATGATTATATGTCATCGTGAGTATTAAATGAAATGAGTTCCAATGCGGAACAAGGGTCCGATGACTTTGTGTCATCGTGAGTAACAAATGCGAGTGAAACCTACCTCAGATGTAAACAATGTTCCATTCGGTTAATTAGATTTTTTACAACTCTTGAAGTTTGTTAAATCTATTTAACTTTATGTACTTACTAAGCCTTAAAGTGCCTTTGTTTTGTAAATTCACTTTTGTTGTTCGGAGGTCGGATCATCTTGAAGCATCACATTATCCCGGAGTTGTCGGTAAACTTTTACATCACTTGGTTAATATGGCATGTACTAGGATGATGTTACCCTTTCTTTATTCAATAAGTTTGTGAAAAACCTTGTTATGTTTTGGTTGGATGTAGTTCTAAGTACCTCTTATTAACATAAATCTTATATTTGTTTTGTCTTGAATGCATAGTTAAAGGTTGTGCTTGTATGAAATCAATGAACTTGTGTTTTGGTATAATTTTTTTGAGATTTGGCATACTTGTTTCGGTAGAACCCATGTATGTTTCGGTAAAAGTGCAGGGTAGGAGAAAGGTTGTTCTCTGACTTGGATTGTATCGGTAGTTGAATTGCAAGTATCAATAGTTCATGTTACTGATGTATCGATAGTATGTAAGCTTGTATTGGTAGAAGTTGTAGGGTGTGGATGTTTGCTTTCTGGAGTTTTTGGTATCGGTAGTTGCATGACTTGTATCGGTAGAAATTATACTTGTATCGATAGAATTAGTAAAAGTATCGATAGAAATCTGCACAGTTTTAAAATTGTTCATTGAATTGACTACTACCGATACTTGACCATTAGGCACCGGTAAAAGTCCCCTAAAATGTTGGAAATATCATTTTTACCCTTGATAAGATTGTGTTATGTTTATATATTGTTTTAAATTGTGAGAAATGATATTTGTAAAAGATGAACGGTATAAAATGAATAGTCGACACCGGAATCCTAACCGGCAATGGTGTATGGGATTTGGGTGTTACAGTCCGAGTGGGAGATTGTTGGAAAATATGGAAAACATATATAATAAAGGTAATTACATATTATTTACTATTATAATAGGTTAGCCCAAATTAAAAGTGATCTAATTTGGTTAAGGTTTATTGGGCTTTAATTTTTAAATAAAGTATGAGTCAAATATGTGTAGATACTCTAGTAACTAATATCTAATTAATATGCGTTGATTAGAAATTAGGGTTAATGTGAAAAAGTTATATATTAGGGTTATGGGCCCCAAATTGCACACGAGGTAACTTTTTTTATATCCCATCTTTAGAAAAGAAAAAGTCACCTTCTCTAGATTACTTGTGTGCTAATTTAGAATAACTAAACCCCAAGGTCTGTAGATTTCAAGAAATCAATGAATTCAAGTATGCTTCCGCATCTAATATTATTCTTGATGATTTGACATAATAGATTCTAGTTTACAAATTTAAGTTTATATCAAATTTTGTTTTACGGTTCTAACAAAATAATCCATAAAATACTAAAATAGGTGTATTTATAATTATTTGTTGAAATATTTTTTATGCGTTCTTCAACATTCATGAGTGTCTAAACCCATTTAAATTAGGATAATGATTATGACATGATTAATGGAACTTGCCAATCTCCTTTCAAAATCTTGATACATTATATGATTTAGGTTTTTATAAAATTTTACAAGGACCTTCCAACCTCTTACTCCAAGACTTATAAATACTCATTCAGTTGTTAGTTTTTCATTGAAAATCCAAAATATTCCCACTATATTTTATATATTGTACTATAAGATTTTTTGAACATGAATTACCAATGGTTGCCCTCTTATGCAACAATAATGGAGTACTCTTTAGTGGCTTAGTATTGCATTAATATAGAAACATATCCATCTAAGAATAACATCTTTCTCCACTTAAGAGATGCTAATTTCTAGCACAAAAATCAAATTGAAAACTTTACATTTATGTCGACTTTCATCTTTGCTCTGAATAAAAGATGGAAACTCAAGACCCATATTTTCATCTCCTATGCAGCGAAGTTATAATAATGCTTAAAGATTTAGCATTATTGATAGGCCTTTAGTAGATTGGCGTCTAGTAATGGGAGAATCAAATTCAATTTGGATGAATTCCTTATTGTAGCATTCAAAATAGATATCGACTATAAGTCTCATTTCAATTGCCTTTAGGTTACATAGTTGAAGACCACCTTCGAACATCTCCTAGAGAATTTAATTGCTAAAATTATCGAAACAATCCAAAAATTTTCAATATCTGAAATTTTGTAAAGATCCAAAATCGAAAATCCAAGTTATCGTAAAGTCAAGCTAAGAGGTTTTCCTATCAAGTTATTTTTATAACTATGTATAATTTAATTTCCATTATTAAATTTCATTAAATTAGTTAGTAAAAATATCCAACCAAGGTTTTATGCATAAATGCAAGAAAAATATAAAAATCTATCCTAGAATGCCTAATTTCATCTAAGTTCAAGAACTTTCCTGAGGCTAGAAATGCATAAAAGATAACTCTTAGAGGAAAGTGAGGGGCCTACTTTAGAGGTCTATAGAAGAAGAAGGAGAAACACTCTTTCTCTTCCTTAGTTGGAGCTGGTAGAGATAGCGAATCTCATGAAAGACTTGAAACAATCTAGTAATAGAGGTATCATTTTGAACTTTCTAATTTGTAGTGTTTATTTTTGCAGGTTTTGTGTTTTCTAGCCAAGAAAATTATTTATATCAAAAGTGACGTGTCCATAATATTAAATATGTATAACAAGAGTAAGGAATAAGGGACCAAGATTTGTCCCTTGAATGATTGGTTAGGATGCGATATTTTTATGAAGTTTTCCTTGAAACATTTAATCGGTCTTTTAGTAGTAGTTCTGGTGTTGTTACATTGTATTACTTACCCACTTGTTTTAACTTTTATAACAATTAGTTATTTGATGTGTAGAGTACTTGGGGGAAGGTGAAAGGTCCGTAAATGACTAGCAATGATGGTACTAATGTTGACCCTAAAGTTGTCACCATGAGTGGTATTTCAATCACTACTACACCAACTACATGTACCTCAACTCCCCTTCCAACATTAGCTCTTACTTCAAATATATTAACCGTTCTTATTTCGGTCTCACCTTTTATACCTACTGAAGGCCTCTGTGGTGTGAGTTACAGCTTCTAGCTCAACAGTAAGTGCAATAATTGGTCAAATTGAAAATGCTTTGAGGGAACAATTAGCAAATTTTAGGCCTCCTATTCCTCCCCAATACCAACAACATAAGAAGAAAAAATTCAGTTGCCAATAAGAGAAGTGCACTTGGAAAGGGTGATTTTACAAGTTCGAGCATAAACAGTGCAGGATCTTTCGATCTTCCACTAACATAACGAGTTAACAAAGACTACTTACCTTCCAACCTTACAATCAAGATTGGTTTAGGGTAAGGTGTTCATGAATGAGCAATACCAATTTTGGGTTAATTTTCACCTAAATGACTTCCTTGGGTTGCCAGACCTAGGGCTTATTTCACATTCTTCCTTTTCCAAACAATTGATTCGTTGAAAATCCCTTACACAATAATCAAATAACCATGCTTCCACTCCCTAATCCCTCACAAATGGATTAGCTCCTCATGGTTTCTTTGGACATCATAAATTCAATAATATAAGTAAACTTAAAGATCGAGATTGAAAATATGATTTGAAAGAAACTAAAAATTTGGATTGCAACATGTTGGGATGAATCCACAATCATTTATGCAAAAGTTACACATCTCATTTCCACACAAAACAGGATTGAAAATAATAAAGGAAATGAAAAATAACTAAAAACCTAAATTACAAAGAGAAATTAACTAAGGGAAGAAGGTGTGTAAACCTAAGTACTAAAGAGGCCTATTAATAGCATTTGGACAGTCGTTTTTCTTAGCCCTAGGTCAGTTGTTGTTCTTCGTGTTTAAGTTGTGTTGTGAAGACCAAAGTGCCCTTCACTTGGTGTTATTTCCACATTCAAGAGTTGATGTCACGACACACAAGAGTCGTGTCATGACGTAGATGGCAGTCTACTCCTTGGTATGTTTTCCAGGCGTTGTCGCGACACACTATGCTCGTGTCGCGACATAGAAGGTAGCTTCGGAATTTTACAGTTCTAGTCCCTGTGTTGCAACATAGCTTGGTCCATGTCGTGACATAGTGATCAACTTTGGTTTTGTTCATCTTTTAAAGGTCTTCTACACATTCTCAAAGTCTGACTTGACCCTAAAGTCAATAAAATGCACCTTTTTACACTTTTTACCCATTTTATTCAACATAAGAAAACTAAAATAAATCCTAAATAAAACTAAAGAAAATGCTTAATTTCAAGCTCCTAAAGTGCGAAAATTAGTTTAATCTTCTAGTTCGAATTGCAGTAGATCATTTATTCAATCAAAATAGGGATTATGAATAACACAAGTGGCTAAATCCCTTAACGGAGATTAACGAGTGGGTGGGGATGAGGTTAATGAAGGATTTAGGGTTTCTTGAGAGGGATTAGTTGGTATAAATAATGTTTTTTTAAACTATTAGGATTTACAACCCTAATAAGTTATCATAGGCTGGATGAGGTCTGGGGATAAGCGAGTATCAACCAATCGATTAGTTAATTAGATGTCGAAAGCTAATAATTGATTAATCGATGGTTAATCCACCTTAAAATCATAATCTGAAGTTAGTTACAAACCCTAAAGTGAGTTAATCTTCATGATTGGTTTATTGATTTATTTCTTTTGTTTATTTTTCTTTATTTGTTTCTTTTTGTTATTTATTTATTTTTATTTCTTCAACTTATTTTACGATTTATCATAATATAGGAATTAACTATTACTACTTAGACTTGTTATTGTAAAAACATTTTCATTATTTATACCATCCTCCCTTGGGTACGATCCTCGGAATACTTCCAAGTATTTTATTGTACAAACTATATTACAATTTGACCCGTGCACTTACGGATGTCTCCGTTCTTAATTTTTATATTTTTTTGTTATATTTAAATTATAAACTATAACACACTTATAGGTAGTCATCCTATACTTGCTATATTATATTGTTTTTTACTTTTTCCACTAAAATTTATTTTGAAACCCTCGAGATGTCTCTACCTAAACCCTCAATATCTATGGTCTAACGTCTATTTCATAATGCAATAAGGACCAAAGATAAGAAAAGGTTCAAGTTTTCGTTTATTTATCAGTTCAAGGTTTCAATATTAATGGTTCATCAAGAAGAAGTCATTAGTCTCAAATACGTGAACTAGGGATATATAACATAATGGTATAGTCATTTAAATATTGGCTATTCAAACAATGCCTTAGGTCATCCTTAAGCATTCCATCACACACAATTTATTTCATACTTTTAATTAAACCAAGGAATAATAATCAATTCAACCATCATGTATCTACAAGTATCTATAATGCTTATTATCACACAATCAAACATTTTTCCATAAGTACTTCCAGTCTATCATGTCATTTAACTAAGAAAACTAGTTAATTTTCCTTAAAACTAAACAACTTATCTCATATCAATAAACAATTACATGCTTGAAAAAAATCAACACATAAATAAAATAAATAACAACCAAGACATAGAAAACACATAAATAATTAATCTTATGTACTCCCCTACACACTTTAGAACATACAATGTCCTCAATGTAAAAATATAAAGTTTAAACAATGAACTTCCTTGAAAGGTCGAATCTTTGTTGTTGTATTGACATCGGGATCTCATGTGCTCCAAATGGATAGAAAAGTACCTACAGAAAAATAAAGGATCAAATCAAAATAAAAAAACAAAATTAAAAACAAGAAATAAAATGCAAAATTAAAACAAAAAAATTAATTAATATAACATAGAAGCCATTTTTAATCGGAACGACCTATATCACCACTGTAAAAGAACTTTCAACTGGTCCTCAACACTTTAATTCATCATTTGTTCCTTTGTCGATAAATATGAAACAACCCCCTTGATCAAATCCATTGATAATGCCTATTTTCATTCACCACGACATCCACGTTACGAGTCATTTGATGCCAAATTCGAGCCAACCCCAACCTGTGTTTCGAGGGTATTATTATCTATAGTTTCCTCACCGCCATGTCACGTAAGGCTCTAGTCACACGAGTTTTTCCTCCATCAACGAATGAGAACTAAATGAACTCATCGACTTCTTTTGTTGTCATCTCCCTAACTATGACCAGAAAGTGTATTGGCTCCTTTACACTTTTACTCAGAAATGGTTGAAGCTCCATGTTAACGGTTACTTCTACATCTATATCTACTGCTACTTCAATTGGACTAGAGACTACTTCGATCATATTCAACTTTTAATCACAATCTTTAAGTCCAAACTCTTGCTGAATTTCACAATCTAACTCGACATGGTTGACAAAAGACAGTAGTCTTCACGATCAAGGTTGGGAACATCATGCACGACCTATTCCATTGGAGTCTACACCTCTGATTGACATTGGATCAATTCCATCATTTCTTTCAATTGGTTTTGGATTTGCTCGAATGTATATTGACATTCTCGGTCAATTCTATCCATATCAGATGTATACTCATTCGACTCATGTAAGGGGTTGCCTAAGTGCTTGTGCTTATCGTCTTCGTCATCATAACTCTATTGGTTCGTCGAGGCTCCTTTTAACCAACTCGATCATCCTTTGTGCACGTATCATTCATCATACCATCTGTATTCATCATCATCAATGATTAAATTAAATAGTTCACAAGGCAACTAAACAAAGTAATAAAAATAATGACAACTCATGCCATTTAAGGAAGGATATTCGATTTATTTAAGCCCTATCTCATGATGGTTATAAGATATTATTTGTGTTGTTTATCTTGCTTATTTAGAGGGATAATTTACTGTAACATATTTAGTATGTTAGCAAGTCTCATTCTATTATATATTGTGAGAACTTGTATAGGTTTTGTGCTGATTGAGAACAGTTTATTTTGTTAAGTGAGGAGCATTTTTGTGAGTGCATTATTTTGTATTGATCAAGTGTATGGCTTGGTTAGAGTCCTAAGATTTCAAAGGAACAACTTAGAGGGGAGATGTTTAGACCTTAGGTACAAAAGTGAGAAGTCTAAATTGGTGAGTGTTAGAGCTAGGAAACAATTGTTACATGAGGTGCTAAGATAATGAATATTCTCTTTAGGAAAGGCCTCACAAATGTAGGGAAACTAAGTTGCGTAAACATCTTTTGTGTTATTCATTTTTCAATATTTTTCATTACTTATGCTGGAAGCAGTTAGATATAGTCTTAGCACTACTTTTAACACTTCTTGAATCTACCTTCAAGTATCAATTTGGGCTTAATAATTTGTATAAAGCCTCCTAATAACACTCCTAATGGCTTCCTAATATTGATATTTGTTAGAAATGGAAGGTGCATCAGTGTTTGGCGCCTCAGTGGCGCTAATTATGCTTATCGAAAAGTAAGGATGACTACTTAGTGAAAAGTTATTGATTAACTTTTATTTACTTGAAATTTTATTTTTTAGAAATATTTATGAAAAGGATTTTGAAACTTTATCAAGTGATATTCAAGATCCATAAATTAAAATTTATTGTTATCAAAATAACTCTAAAAATTTGAATCCAAAACAAAAATAATGTAAAAAAAATGAGAACTAAATCAATTAAGATGAATTATTCAAATAATATAAAAACCTCGATTGAACCAAATCGATATCACCTTAGTGATTTGAAGTGACGGTTGATTTTAGATATAAACTTTAAATTCTAAAAACATAATTTTTCTTCCCTTATAAATGACGAAAAAAAATGTTGGAAGCCAAATCCTTTGTCTAATACAAAAAGATGCCATTTGAAATCTATAACCAAGTTTAATTCAATTGAGGAAAATCCTTATTTTTAAACAAGAGTAAAACGCACCAAACATCCCTATACTATAACTCATATTCTAAATTGGACCCTAAAATTTAAAACATTCTAATTGTAAGAGCTCAATTTGTTCGGGCCCAAATAAAAATCAAACCCAAAATAAAAAAAAATTAAAATAAAGATTTCTTTAATTTTAAAATGTCCAAATTACAAAATAAAAACTCAAGTCCATTTACAAAACCCTAAACCCAAACCAATCCAAACAAACCTAACCCAATTACCCTAGCCAAACCAAACCAACTAAACCCATCAAGCCCAATTTCCCAAGGGCCTAACAAGCCCAAACTTTAGGAAAAGTTGGAAACCCTAGCTTGGATGTTTCCCACCAATAGTTGCCTCACCCCCACGCACGTGCCACGTCAACCGTGTATTCCCAAGGTCGTTTGACACCCCTACACCAAGACCACCACGCCATCTGCCACTGTCGACCCTTGTAAGACACAGAGAAAAAAGAAAGAAGACAAAGAGCAAGGCGACAAACAGCAAACAAACAAAATATATGCTCAAATTCAGCTATATAGAGCCACAAAAAATCAATAGTATTCTTCTTCTCTTTTTTACGATAGACAGCAATAAAATCAGAGAAAATTTTCAAGGTAGAATACTGTTTTTCTGTCTTCAATTTCGAAATATATATATATATATATATACATTTTTTTTAGTTCAAAAATAAATAATAAAGTACAAAGAAAAGAAAAAGGGACTAGGGTTATACCTGGTTCTTACGCCGCCGCCGTGTGGTCGAGGCTTGCCCTCGACAATGGGCAAAGGTTGTGGCCGCAAGAAGTCCCTTCGAACCCGTCGATGTTCGTGAGAAGGGCTCTAACGAAGGGATTTTTAAAAATAAAAAATAAAAACAAAATAGATTCCAAAAAAAAAAAGAAAAATAGAACCTTTTTGAATTTTTTTAAAAGTATTTTGCTCGATTTTGATAGATCTGAGTCCAAATCTATTTTTAGGTTTGAAAATGGAGCTAAGGGGAAAATTTTGGATTTTTCGACCACCGGGGACGATGGTCGTTGTCGTCGATAACTGGTGACCGTGGTGGGGCTATGGAGGACCCCTAGGTCTGGTTATGAGGGCTCTAGAGAGGAAAAGAGAGCATGAAAAAAAAAAAAAAATAGAAAGGAAAACGATTTTTTTTTTTAAAATATAGCTTTTATAGCCACATGAAACGGCGCCGTTCTGGACCAACCCTAATGGCCTTAAACGATGCCATTTTGGCGTTGCAACCCGGACCGACCTAACCCGTCCAGAGGATCTGCGCATTTCCAAAAGAAGGGGATTTATTTTCGTGGTCCTCTCGCTTTTCCTTGGGCTTTCAAATTAGTCATTTTTTTGTTTTTTTTTTCGAATCTGCTGCTTAATTTTGTTTCTTTTTCATATTGGTCCTATGACCATTGGGCTTAGGAAGGACACGTGTACAAACTGGGGATAATTTCCCACTCAGTCCCTATGTTTTCTAAACATCCAAATTTAACTGTAAATGTTTCTATTTTTTTAATTCGTCCTTTAAGCTTCATTTTGTCTTTAATTTAGTCCTCTCATATTTTATTCTTTTAAATTGGCCCCAACCTTTCTATTTTTTTATTTTATTTTGAATTATATTTTTATTTAAATTTAACCTGAAATTGTTTTTCCTTTTTAAATTTGAACCCCTTTGATCTGTTTTTTTTTAATTTAATCCTTTTATTATTTTATTTATTTTTTCAATTTATATTTATATATTGTTTATTTAATTATTTCTTTTGTAATTTAAATTTAAGTGTATTCATCTATTTTATTCCATGCATGTCTTTTTTTTGTTATCTTGTCATCTTTAATTGCAAATTAAATACATATTTATTCAATCTTTGTAAATTAAAAAATATTTTAAGGAAATGAATTACATTTTGTTTATATATAAATGATTTAAAAAAAATGAGGCAATATTCTTTTGTGTAAGAGATTCAAAAAATTATGCCCTAACGTATTGAGTATGATTTTTTCGTTGAACTTACATAATTGAATATCCTATTTAAAATTGATAAATTTCCTTAAATTTCGAAAATTCGAGAGTGTTGTGCCTTATCGTCTTGGACATAACTTTCTTTTCTTGATTAATTCGAAATAAAATGACACTTCTTCACAAAAATTCAATTTTTAAAGTAATATCCAAATATGTCATTCATTTAAGGATCTTATTTTAAATTTTACTTAAGTTTTCAAATTTTTAACGATTAAAACTTTAAATAATCGACTAGGTACTAATTTTGGGCGTATGAGAATACTAATCCTTCTTCACAAGTAATCGACTCCCAAGCCTATTTTATGGATTTCGAAAACAAAAACGTTCGTTAAAAAAATTTTAAATGTTTTATGATGATCAAATCACACCGAATTAAAAAAAATTAATAATAACTCCATTTTTGTATTTTTAAATAAAATTCGAGACTTTTTCAAAAAACAATTTCAACACTAATTACATCCCAAAATTTGGAAGTTATATCGATCAAATTCTTCTACTAAAACATTTACACATAAGATATTATGTAGAATAATTTTACATTAAAAACATAAAAAAGTTAAGCATTAAAATTAAAAATATATTTATAAAGAAAAAAAAAAGGAAAAACGACAAGTTTGCCGCATAGACTACAAACTAAAACTTAAAAGATAAAGAAATAAAGACAGCAGGATACAAATGTTGTCAAGTAACAAAAACAATTTAACCATTGGGTAGAATTCTCTCGACGGTTTATGGGGGAAACCACTCCAGTTACCATCCCTTCCAATGAACGGTCCGGCGATCAGCTTCCGATGGAGCTTCTCTGCGCGACTAAGAAAGTTAAAAACAAAGAAATTGAAATGGTGGATGATGAGGACCAAGAGATGAAGGAGCAAGAGCCACTCAAAGCCTCATTTAAAGAAATGCTAATGGGAAACAAAGGCGTAGGATCAAGGGATGATGCTAACCAGCAATACGTAATGAAGTCTAGTAAAATTAGGACCATAGAAATAGAGAGATTTATGTATTGCTAATAGGAGTTGGTTGGATGCCAATCAAATAATCTCTTTTTAATATATTTAGATGTTATGTTAATTTTAAACTTTATAATTAAATTTAAATCATCTTCTATTACTAATACTAAATTAGCACTAATGATATTTGACATTGTTGACAAGAGAAGGTAATTTTCTAACAGTAAAATGATTAGTGCGACTCGAATTCAGATCATATTTATGATTAATATCTTGATCATCAGATCAATTAACGAATTCAAAATTAATTAATTTTTTTTAAATTTTGTATTTAGCAATTAGCAATCAATTAAACTAATTTAGGAAGCTTTAAAGTACATAAAAACAAGGTATGATATTCTTGAGTAACTTCAAATTGAAAACCTCAAAATACTCTATAAATTCTGAATAGAACCCACCATTCTTCACGGCATTAGGAAGGCTAGTGTGGCCCCACCCCTCCCCTCCCTTCTCACACATGAACCCCACCTTCTGTCTCCTTTCCTCATCTCTTTCCGCCATTTTGCTTCAAATTATTTCCAGAACATCCATCTTCATGCACCCCCCAATTGCTATAATTAATTATTAATTACTAGACTTAAGGGTGAAGGGTCCATTTTCAACCACCATCTTCTTCCTCTTTACAGCTTTAATGTCATTCCAAATTTTGCCAACAATGGGTTGATATTTGATGTATGGTTGCTTCAACAATGGTTTTATTTTTTTTATTTTATTAGAAACCCAAAAAAAAAAAAAACACAAAATCAAAAGTGAGCTTAACATCTTTCATGTACTCTTCAACACTTACATAATTCCGCAAAACTACATCCATTAGGACTTGAAATGGTAAAAATAATATTTAAAATAAAAATTGATGAGAAGGAAGATATAGTATAAAATTTCTAGGTCCTAAAATGAATCAAAAAACTTTCTCCCAGACTTGTAGGTCATGATGGTGAATAGGGTTGGCGATGTACGTAGGGTTTTCATCACCCGCCATGATCACCACAATTTTGGGCTCCATTTCAAGTTGCATGGCGGCCACTGGTTGCTTGGCTGGCTTTTCTTCCAGCTTCATCGTTGGAACTGCGTGAAGTTTCCCTGACGAACAAGGAGAATAACGAATGCAATAGCAACGAGCTTGAGCATCGCCGCTATTCCACCGAACAGGTACGGGATCGTAGAGTTCCAGTGCCGGAATAAGCAATACGTAACTGAACGAGTAAATAAAAATCTTCCTTATTGTTTTTACTCTTAATCTCACCAGTTTACTATTTATTTATACTCTTTTTCACCCTTTTCTTAAGTTATTATGGCCACAACTATAATTAATATGCCTTCTAAAGCCATCCTTGACCTTCTGCCATCCTGCTATAATCATAATTCAACCTCCACTAACAGAGTTACTTTATTGTTAAAGTAGCCAAAGACCGCTATCATACTGTGAATGCTAACGAAACTACCATCCGGTGAAGCTAGATTATAGTTGTTCCTATAACAACATTTGGGAAGCAGATTGCACGAACCATCAGTCGGCTAGGTTGGGAATTCTTTTCTAGACCATCCAACTAAATATTCACTTACAATGGTAAGGGAATTTTACGTAATCTTGTCAATTCTGAGCAGGAGTTTGTTTTTGTAAGATAGGTGTTTAATACCCTGAGTGTCACCCATATCAACGTTTTGCTTCGATTTGCAAAGGATAGATGACCACACTCCATTTTCTAAAAAATTGGACGATGAAGGAACTTACCAGATCATGAAGGACCTTTACATTAAGGGTATGATTTGGACAGGCAATGGAAACTTACTCAACTACACCATGCACCGGGATGTAACGACTTCAGTAAGGTGTGGTTCGATTTTGCGAATAGAAACGGATCTCGCTGCTGATATAGCACCACCAACGTTAAATCGTATGTGCATTTTGCATTCAATTTTAAAATGTTATCATATTCATGTTCCTCATAATCCTCCACGACCAGATTGTTGAGGTTGCCTTTGAGCAAACAGTATATTACCTTTTCCTTCTTAACGATGCTACTTTGCAAATAAAGGGCATTGCATCTTTTAGATTTGGAGCAGGTATTAAAGAATAAGGGTCCTATCAACGATATCTCCGTAAGAAAATGAATTGAGGCCAGATACTCCGGTAAGGAAACATGGAAGAATAAGGGCAAGAAGAAGGAGAAGCAAGTTGATGTGCCAATAGACGCTGCAGTTGGAAAGCGGTTGGCTACTATAGAAGTAAATATTGACTGCATCAACATGCGTAGTATACGTATTGTCTGTATTTGAGGATATGGACTACAGACAACATATCTTCTATGCATATATAGAAAGCACTAAATGAGGCGATTGTCACTACATTGCGCAGTATGAGCCAAAGTCCACTATTAGATTTCCTTGTCTTCCTAACCATTTTCGCCAATCACATTATCCTCTGACCAACTTACTATTGATATATGTGATAAAATGTTCCCTCTCCAACGAGAATCCATATTTCAGATGACGATGAGCATTCTAATGATATGGAGGATTGCTACCGAACTATAGTCAGCTTGTTGAAGAAAAGTTCGACAGCGTCGGGGCTAATATGGCAAAAAGGGTGGCAATGGGCGCCTACACAGAGGAAGGCATTGACAAGACCTCCATCGAGCAGGAACAGCATGAAGCAAAGGAAGAAGAGCAAGAAGAAGGCCAAGAGAGGGAAAAAGAATTTGAGAAGAAGGAACCTATTGAAGGAGCAGGAGGAAAGAAGATGATGGCCAGAAATATCGATGAGGTATTATCAAGCATCCATAAGTGCTGGGCACCCAGCCAATGACATGGCTTCACATGATGCGAGCTAAAGCTAGGTAATGTCACATTCGGAGGAGGCACTTAAATCCTTCCGCCATTGTGCCTTATGTGGCACCGCTAGTCTGAGTCACCCATATGATGTAACTGTCAATTAGCTGCTACCTAGCCAGCTGAGGAG
This sequence comes from Kokia cookei, assembly GCA_039519145.1. Taxonomy (NCBI): domain Eukaryota; kingdom Viridiplantae; phylum Streptophyta; class Magnoliopsida; order Malvales; family Malvaceae; genus Kokia; species Kokia cookei. The sequence goes on along the minus strand of CM076903.1, from coordinate 25,122,663 downwards.
GAGAGTATGCGACCCAGTTGGTACGAAGGAAAAGAAGAGGAAGCACAAGGACAAAAAGAAGAAACACAAGGAGGAAGGAGAGAGCCCAAGGAAGAAGAAACAAACCAAAGCAACCACGACATCGGCTGCAACAATGAGTTAGTTTACTTTTGGCAGGTAGTTGCTTGCATTTCATTGTCACTGCATTCTTATTTGTCATTCCATTTTTCATATTAGTTTAACTGCATTGTAGTTGCATTTCACTTTATTTGTATAATATTATCAGTGTATTGGGTACAATGAAGGTATTGCAAGTTTGTGGGATATTGTGAACTAAATGCGATTGTGGTGACATATTTGAATTTTACTTGTTTAGTTAATTGTAGATATGCATAATTTCAACAAAAATGTGACCACAATTTTTTATTTGATGCATAAATCTTGAATTGATTGGGATGCTAACATATGAATTGGATGAATGTGAATGGATATTGAGCTTTATTTTTGAATTAATAATTGAATTGCTTTAGGATAGTATAATTTTTAATCTTCAACTAACTTGCCGATTGCAGCGACATTATAGAAATAAAGAACACTCAACGTGAGTGCATTGTGCTTTACCGAGGGAGAACACAACGTTGCATATGTTAGAAAAATCATCTAGCCAAAGGCTGTCACTACAAGAGTGTTTGTCGGGCAATTACATACCTCTTGTGTTTGTTAATCTTATAGTTACTGCCTAAGGAATTAAGAGAGCAGACAATGTGTGCAATGACATCTCTCAGTCACATACAAAAAAATGTTGAATAAGAAAAGAAAAAGAGAAAGAAAAGAAAAACTGCTATAAATGTTGTATTGGTTTAAGAAAGGGTAAGATTCAAAGCATGTTACTAACATGAGTGATGTTGCAGTTTTAATTGTTCGTGCATCTAAATTGTTGTATTATCTTATCATGTGAATGCAATTTGTGCATCAACCCAAAAAATTTAGTTGTGAGATTAATAAATGTGGTGACATGTTGTATGTGATTTTGCGACTTTTGTTTAATTCGAGGAGTAAGAAACACTCAAGTTTGGGGGTGTGATAGCATTAGAAATTACACATATTTTCACCAATAATTTGTGTATTATTTGTCTCTTTTGTACCATATTTAGAATGCAGACGATGCATTTAACACTCTTAGTATTTATGTTTTCTAACTCATTTATGCTTGGTTTAAATTCTTGTTATTTTATCTCTTTTTATGCACTAATGTCGTCACATGCAGCATATATATTGTAGTCTTAAAATTAGGAGCGGAACTACTGACTTTAGAAGACCAAAGCTAATTCTAAAATGCAGCAAAAAATTCAGCTTGAAATTGCGACTAGACATGTTGCCGCATAGGAATCTTTACTTGAAATGAGAAGAATCAAACCTATGATAAGTGGAAGCACCAGCATAAGGGGAAAAGCATGTTGTCACCATAATTGAAAGTTTCAGATTGCGTCTAGCGATGTCTGACAAACCGAATCTACGTGAGTGCACAGCTGGACTGTAACAAACTTTTACAGGTGCAATTGGATCTAGACTGAGAAGAGAGAAGATTTACCATTCTGGAGCCTATAAATAGAGAATAAAAGATGAAGAAAGATATCAAGAGAATGGGTAATTGTGGAGACTCGAGTTCTCATGGAACAGAGTTGTTATCTAATATTTTTCTTCATTGAAGCTTTATTGCTACGACAATTCATCTATAGGACCTTATCGATGCATCCAACGTTACGACTTAGTGAAATGCCTTACTCACTCCAGTTCTTTACACTTGATCATCATTTTACTTTTTTGCATTTAAATTCTCAAAACTTCCACAACTATTTGATTTACTTTCAGTTGTACTGACATTTAACTTTTACAATCACATTGACAATTTTAACTATCCTAGTATGCAGATCAGATTTAATTGCGTTTACTTCATTCACATTGTCTCTGAATGGTTTAATTTGCTTGACATATAGACATCAAGAACCTATTCCTATGGGATCGATATCCGATAATTAATCTATCACTTAGACTCATCATACGACCGTGTGTCTGCTTACACAACTACATCCTGCCTTTGCAGGCCAATCAAGCAGATCCTCTGGTCCTTCCCTGGCGTCGATCTTTCCACTCTTGATCGCGCTCTCAATCATCTCTACGGACATGACCATATTCAGACTCGACAACATTTCCTAGCAAATGATTGAGGTAGGGTGCTTTGATGTCTTGTTGAGGATCTTTGTCAATTGGTTGGGAGTTGGGTTTGCATTTATCTTGCATCTCTTTTGCACATTGTTCTAATTTTCTATCCTTTGATCTATTGCATTTCGAGTATATGAAACTGAACCAAGAGACTACAATAACATTTGAACCGAAGGGCTTACCAAACAAAA